>JAHPZR010052767.1:17500-18971 GCA_019787425.1 Platygyra sinensis
TTTGCAACAATAAATCGTTCTTAAACACCTTCAAATACGGAACACAGCTTGTGTAGGCCTTTGGTTTTCAACCAGTCCGCCACGAATACACAATCTTTTCCTTTGAATTCATCAAAGTTAGTCTCCGCCACGATTTATTATTTATTTTTAGCGACTCGTAACATGAAATCGACGCTAGTGATCAAATTCCCCACCCCCTATGAGTGGTGATCAAATGCCCTCCCTCCCGGGCAGGAAGAGGCGACAAATGCCCGGGGTATGCCCGGGGGGGGGGGGGGGATGTTCAAGCTTCGATTTGACTGGTACATAAGCCGCCTATATTTATGTAAGATAATTTCAAAGGGAATTTTTTGGTTTTTTTGTTCAACCCAGACTGACCGTAAAAACCCAGTGCCAAGGAGGGTTGGTCATTTGGTGAAACTTCAGTAATCCTACGAACAAAACACGCATGCACAGTTCAGTTCATCTCCTCAATAAAGATTATTATCATAATTATTATTATTAGTTCAGGCCTTCAGGGGACATTACAGTTTGGAACTTGGAAGTAACGCATTCTCGGCCTCAGAGGCCGCGCTTCTTTTCGTCAGCACCAAGAATCATGACCTCTGGCGAGCTCCAACACCGGAAGTCCACGATTAACGGACTTCCCGTCACTCTGGGCATGCTCAGGGTCAAGTCTGATAATAGGCTAGTTTCGAATTGTGCAGAAACAAAACAACAGAGTCGAGGTTCAAACATTTAGGAAACCCTTGCCGCTCCACAGAAGCTCCATAGGGGAGGGGGAGGTGGAAATGGGAATTGAAGGGCTCGAGGGGAACCATGGACCCTACATCCATGCAATAGGCTAGTTTCGAATTGTGCAGCAACAAAAGAACAGAGTCGAGGTTCCGGGGAGTAATTTGCATTTTCCTTTGTTTTGAACAATACAAAATGCTAATTATTCCCCTGAACCTCGACTCTGTTCTTTTGTTTCTGCACAATTCGAAACTAGCCTATTCTGATTGGTTCCAGTCTCAATCGATTGTGTTTACAAAGCCATTTAGAACCGGAATCTCAAATGAATGAATGACGAAAAGGAGCACGGCCTCTGGGGACGAGAATGGGACGTATTTGAGGGCTAGGGCGAAAGAAATGTGAAACAAATAGCGACCCCACCATTCTATGACATGGACTACGCCATGTGTAACCTGATTCACACTTTTGAGAGAAGCACAAGCGGAAACACAAGCACAAGGATGTTCATTCTCGTCCCCAGAGCCCACGATCCTTCTGGCCTGTGGTTGGGATCGAGAGCTCTGGCCGGACCCGATTTTCTGAGCATGCGCAGAGTATTCGTTTCGCATTCTCAACCAATCAGATTTGCTAGTTTTGAAGGGAAGTCCGTGAATCGCGGACTTCCGGTTTTGGACCAAACCAGAGCTCTCGATCCCAACCACAGGCCAGAAGGATCGTGGGCTCTGGGGACGAGAAT
>JAHPZR010052768.1:7500-10893 GCA_019787425.1 Platygyra sinensis
AAATCGAATGTTGTTTAGCGTGGCATTGGTGAAATTCCACTGATTTGGGATTAATTGACATGTTTTTAATCAATCTGAATGCAGAAATTGTTGCTTATATATTATCATTCAGAAAATCACACCACAAGCCAAATCTGGAAAATACTTCCAAATATGGTTTTTCCTCAAATTTGGGGGGGAAATGGCGGCGTTCTGAGCATGCGCATGCAAGTTATTCTGGACTCTTCTTTCGCCCGCCCGGGCTCAGTCCCTATATGGGGCGGGAAGAAACGAGAGTTCAGGAACTGGACTAAGCTAGTGTCTCTCCGATATACAGATTAGCTATGAAATGGATGTGCGCCAGCTGACTGTGTCCCTTTAAACCAGTGCAGGTTTTTCAGTAAACGATTGAAAATTAAACAAAATTAAAACACTGCGAAAATTAGAGCGGATCTAGAAGAACTTTGATTCCAGGTCAGCGCGGTCCAAAGCTGACCTTGTCCCTTCAATGAGTTTCTGAGATTTCACTTATATCACGTTGCTTTTCAGCGTCAAGGCACGCGAAAAGTGTTTTTTTGTTGTTCATTCTTCTTCAGGGAAGTTTGTGACTTGCATAAAACTTCTTATCTTTAACTGAATGAAACACAACAACATTTCGAAACTGAAAGATGACGAATCCCAATGGGGTTTTTCCCGAGCTCTGAACTTTCTAATTACTATGGAAATTGATAGATAAGAAAGAAATCAACAAAGAATATTTATACTGGATGCAAATTTTCAATGATTCAAAAACAAAATTCGACGACCTTATCGCACATACTTTGTCGCAAGATCAGTACTCTGAACAAATACAAGCTATTGCTACTTTTTGCAGAAATCAAAATGGGAAATGTCCTCATTAGGGATTTTTCCCTTCCATCGCCATGGGGTTTTTCTGGGAAAGACAAAGAAAAGTCAAGTGTCACGCGTCACGAAGCAGACGTGATAGTGAATGCTATCTTGGTCAGCCGGGTTTATTTGTAAAAGACCATATTTCCGTCTTTATAACAATTTTAAGAAGTCACAGACATCTTTCCACTTACACAGCAGCATATTATTGCGACGTTTTTAAATCGCTCTATAAAAAATATATATAAAAAACATTACGTCATATTCGTAAGGGAATTTCCCGTTAAACGTGTGTTTGCAATAGGTTCCAAGGCATGTGTATTTTTAAAAGAATATATCACGCACACAAGCTTGTCCGTAATGTGAGTACAACGTACACACATTAACACAAAGAAACAAACGTGACAAGGTTTTTATCGTTTTCAACGCACACTGGGTAAGTTTTGAGAGTTTGCTTCGAAGAGTTGATTCACTAAATTAATTGGAATCTTTCTTCCGTGTTGAATGCGGTAGGCCATAGGTACTAAAACCTAAAATGCCCTCAACAACAAAACGAAACGATGCTTTCTTTATGGCTTGATATCTCTTTTTAGAAATGTAGGTAGATTCTGTAAATAAAGAATTGAATTGAATTGAATAGAATTGAATTGAGCTGAAACTGCCGACAACAACCGGAACGAAACCGGCGGCAGCGACATGTTGAAACTCGGCATGCAAGCAGGTTAAATGATCGTGATGTATAAATAGCAAGGTTACCTTTCGAGTAATGGTTTCATTGACTGTATATCACTGTCTTGTTGCCCTCTGTATAGAATACTATAACGTTGTGTGACTGTATACGAACAGTCACACGGAAGCCACTCAAACAGAGCAGTAGCTGATAAAAGGAGAGCTGTTGTTCCTGTGACATTCATGGCACCAAAAGATTCTATCCCTGCTGTAAACGATGAAGTTCCCTTGTCTTGTGCTGCGGAAGCACTGGAGTTTGAAGATGCCAACTTGAGAGGTAAAATTAATTTGATCGTAAAGGACACAAGATTACACTCGATCGATCCATCTATGCATAAAATTAAACCAAATCGCGTCAAGATTTGGACCAAATGTTGCCTCTCTAATGTACCAGGCAAATCGAAGCTTGAACATCCCCCCCGGGCAACCCCCATGGCATTTGAATTCTCGGAAAAGTTTATTTCAAATCCCTCCCACCGGGCCAAAAAGCTGTTCAAATGCACCACCCCGGGAAAATTACCAGATTACTGTTTTAACTTTTCAGTAGCTTCTATTATGCTTTGGAAGCTGTGCATGTTAACATGGTTTATCAGACAACACATATTTATATATATAAATCGTTCTTAAACACCTTCAAATACGGAACACAGCTTGTGTAGGCCTTTGGTTTTCAACCAATCCGCCACGAATACACAATCTTTTCCTTTGAATTCATCAAAGTTTGTCTCCGCTGTCTCCGCCACGATTTATCGACCCACGTGGAATCAGCGCGACTCGTAACATGAAATCGACGCTAGTGATCAAATTCCCCACCCCCTATCAGTGGTGATCAAATGCCCTCCCTCCCGGGCAGGAAGAGGCGACAAATGCCCGGGGTATGCCCGGGGGGGGGGGGATGTTCAAGCTTCGATTTGACTGGTACATAAGCCGAAATTTTTTGGTTTTTTGTTCAACCCAGACTGACCGTAAAAGCCCAGTGCCAAGGAAGGTTGGTCATTTGGTGAAACTTCAGTAATCCTACGAACAAAACACGCATGCACAGTTCAGTTCATCTCCTCAATAAAGATTATTATTATAATTATTATTATTAGTTCAGGCCTTCAGGGGCATTACAGTTTGGAACTTGGAAGTAACGCATTCTCGGCCTCAGAGGCCGCGCTCTTCTGGCGAGCTCCAACACCGGAAGTCCACGATTAACGGACTTCCCGTCACTCTGGGCATGCTCAGGGTCAAGTCTGACAATAGGCTAGTTTCGAATTGTGCAGAAACAAAAGAACAGAGTCGAGGTTCAGGGGAATAATTTGCATTTTCCTTTGTTATGAACAATACAAAATGCTAATTATTCCCCTGAACCTCGACTCTGTTCTTTTGCTTCTGCACAATTCGAAACTAGCCTATTCTGATTGGTTCCAGTCTCAATCGATTGTGTTTACAAAGCCATTTAGAACCGGAATCTCAAATGAATGAATGACCAAAAGGAGCGCGGCCTCTGGGGACGAGAATGGGAAGTATTTGAGGGCCAGGGCGAAAGAAATGTGAAACAAATAGCGACCCCACCATTCTATGACATGGACTACGCCATAGACCCTTTGCATAAATGGCGCCTAAATTTGAATAACAATACTTGGTACATCCTTAGCCTCACGTTCATGTTTCAAGACAAAGGAAATTTCACATGAGTGTGAGGCTATGGATGTACCAAGTATTGTTATTCAAATTTAGACGCCATTTATGCAAAGGGTCTATGTGTAACCTGATTCACACTTTTGAGAGAAGCACAAGCGGAAACACAAGCAC
>JAHPZR010052769.1:0-2500 GCA_019787425.1 Platygyra sinensis
GCCATAAGCTATAATAAAAGAATAATACAAGAATATTTTGAGCCTAAAATCGGCAGAAAATAAGAATATTCAGTCCGGGCCGGAAAAATAACATCCTTAGAAAAGAAAAGAGTGTACGAGCAAACGTATCTCGAAAGCACAACAGAAGTGAAATGTAAACAAAAGTATCGCGTTACAGTCGCCATATATGCAAATTAGAGTCAAGCTTTTTGTCCTCAATGAAAACGCCGCAAAACATTTACATTTGGATCCCTGCCGTGAGATTACTCAGTGAAAATAAGCCATCCAAATAAACGAGATGCCAAAGGAATATTTCAAACTTTATTCCTCCAGAGCTAACAGTTGAGAGAACCTAAAACATATCTTGCAATATCAAGAGAAAAAAACTGGCAAAAAAACAGAGGTGTCAAACTCTGCAAATTACAAGCAGATAACAGCGGAAGCCTCACAGAAATATGACCTCTAACGGCTTTACTCTGACGAAATGTCTCCCTGAAAACACAGGATAAGTGCTTAGCGAAATATTCAAAGATCCTCCGATCGTACCATACAAAAGGGGCAAAACTTCCTAAGCGGCTACTACGCCTGAAAGGGAGTCGCGCAGGCCTGTCACCTTATTGTTATCCTTGGGGAATTCTGACGATCGGAAGGTACTGTACAGATTTAGCTATTTAGTCGCAAATGAACCACACTGGCCTCGAATTTCGATCTAGTATACTTCAGAACTCTCTGAGCTGTTTTTCCCCCAAAATCCATCTTCAGGATCTCTGAGAGCGTTTTCAATTTGTTTTAGATCATAATCTCGGCCATTTCGAAGCGAACTTATTTGATCGCGCTGAAATAGTAATAAATGGAGGCCGGCAAATACAAACGCTTTTCAGGGACGCTTGAACTCGAGATCTGAACCAAGGACAAAGCTCGTGGCAAAGACGCCGATCCCGCAAGTCCTCGCGCCCGTGTCCCTTTGCTGGCCTCCCATGAGCGTTTGTGGGAAAAACGTAGATACCTTGCGAGCGTGCAAGCGATCAAATCGAGATTTTTTGCGGCTATATACTGGAAATACCTACATTCTCTCTTCTTCTCTCTCTATTACGCGGGGAGTCCTAAGGTGCCTCCTCGGGTTTTTGGCCCTCTGGGGCCAAAAACCCTGCGGGGGCAATTAACATGAAGCAAAGATAATAGCTTTCTATGTTTTGAGAAACTGAATATGGCAGCATTTTCCACCACGTTAAAAAGAAGACCCTTTGCAGGTCCGGTCACATGGTATGGAATAAATTATGCTGGGACGCAAATAACGCAGTGGGACTTTCAAGGCAAAGGAAACTCGGGCGGGGTTGGTAAGAGTTCCTTTGTTTTAGAGGTCCCACAAGAGTGACAGTTGATTGTGGCACTTAATGTCAACGATTTTGGTCACGTGGCTTTGTTTTGCGAAATCGAAAAGCCAAACGCACGTGGTCACATTCTTTTCTCCTTGCTGACTTCGCCGGTACGATACAGCTTGTTGTTCGCACTTCGGAGTTTCGGAGCCAGCCATTTTCGTGGAAGCCCCAATTGCCCCCAAATACTTCAACTAGTTACATTCCGCAATGATGGAGTGTAAAATGCTTCCTCAGAATGTGACCACATGTGTTCACCTTTTTCGCCTGACAAACAAAGCCACGTGACCAAAATCGTAGACGTTTGCGGCCGAAGTCAACCGCCACGCTTGTCTTTGAATTCGCGGTCTACCTGTTTCGGCAGTAATTTATTCCGTACCATGTGATCGGATCCTGCCAGAGGTCTATTCTTTAAGTATGCGGGGACATTTTAATTCTTTACCCGCTCATATATATTAAAACTGCCTCGTACGGTAATTTTAAAAGTTTGCTAATTAAGCATTATTATTATTCAACAAATTGTAACACTATCCAAATATGGTCATGATGCTCTCGATATCTTTCATCCGTAGGTAACAGATATCCGGCGATATACGTAGCTTCGTACCAGAGTGGCTTCGTACGTGGGAAGAAAAAGTGAAGTGAAAAAATGTGGACAGAAAGGTTTAAAAATGTTACGAGCTTGGAAATCAATTTTGTTATCAATTTGTTGAATAATAAAACAATTATCCCGCTCAATCTCGAAGAATATCGTCTGATTTTAGCCGACTCGGCCTACCCGTACGGCCTCGTCGGCTAAGTATCAGACGATATTCCGCGCGAAAAAAAGAAAAAAAAAAATCCGCGCGATTTCGCAGGTTAATTGTTAATTATTCGTAATTTTTATTTCCTATAAATTTATGGACTTTGCCGATTATACTTATAGATTTTAGCTTTTATTTTAGGATTTTTTAATTGTCTTTAATTAAATTGTACTTAGGAGCTTAGAAATTTGTTTTTTTTAGGAGTTTCTAGGGTGTAAATAATTTTAGACCATTTTAAATTGTATATCCCTTTAGTTCCCAGGGCCCCTATGGAATACCAGCCTCGTAGCTGAATTGGCTACCCTGGCTAAATAAAGTTAC
>JAHPZR010052769.1:7500-18049 GCA_019787425.1 Platygyra sinensis
TACATAAATATATTTATTATATAACTGAGAAAATAACTTCATTGTGATTGGCTGAGAGCAGGCCAATTTATCATTTTGAATTTTTATTTTGCCCTGCAGTGCAAATTAATGCGTGCATGCATGCACTGGTTTCGTGATTTTCTCAGTCGTATAATGAGTTCACATTACGAAGGCTCAAGCAATACTTAGGATTCATACTGCTTGTGACACTTAAAAATTCTTTAAAATTGCACTCACTCAAAGAATCATACAAGTTTGAGAGAATTTTCAAATATCATTTGTAGTGTAAATCTTTTTTATAGTACACTCAACAAAATTACTCAATTTTGATTGGTCCAGAGCGGTACAATTAATCCCAAATTGTACTCTGTAAGAGTACTTATTAAGTTTCCATGGAAACGAAGCCTACGCACAATCGTAAGCGGCAAATTTCAACTTCAATGTTATGATCAATAGATACCTGTCAAAACAAGGTATCTGCTGACCAGTATCACGTATCGCAGGCTCAAGTGCACAGCTCATCGAGGTCACATGTTTTTTTTGAAGTTGACTGCTGACCAAGTGCTGGTTTTCGATTGGATTGCGGGCTCATGTCAGGTTAACTCGTTGAAAACCGGGCAGGCTCGGGCAGGATTGTGCTAACTATTGTGCATTGATTGTGATTCTTCAACCATGCATGATGAAAAGGTGAAGAAGACAGGTGAAATTATTTTCAGTTTTACACAAAACCTAACTTGCGAGTTGCCGCAATTCTTGCATGATTTTGGTGACTATGCATGTAAATTGAAAAATTACATCATTCTCTCACACATCGTAATTTTGTTGAATGTACTATAAATAAAAAATTGCACGACCTTCTTGCACAATTCGTGATTAATAGATACTCGTGATTTTGAAAATTCTCAAATTGCACTCGCCTAAAGGCTCGTGCAATTTTGAGAACTTTCAAAATCACTCTATTTATCACGAATTGTACTTGAGGTCGTGTGATTTCCTATGCAAATATAAATGTCAATTTCAAAATGTTTTTGAGCAAGCCCTAGTTTGCCATATTGGAATGATAGTACTGACAAATGTCTGCTAAACCAGTCACCTATTTACAGTAGTTTGCACTGTCGATGTGCAGTTAATAACCTACGTTGGCAGTGGGGGTGGGTGGGTGGTGGGGCTGTTGAATTTCCTCCTCTTGGGTAGTGTCGTACATATTGATCAAAGTTACCCGTAAGAAATTGATCTTTTAACTGATGTCACGCAGTATCAATATTTCTTCTTATCTTTCACACTTAAACAGCAAAAAACAATAGATTACTTTTTCGTACCAATTTTTAAAACTACGTGTATACAAAGTTTCATAAGAATCAATTGCATATGAAAATATGTGTATGGGAGCCCAACCTTGCAAATTTTTTACAAAGAAATGCATACCAGGGTGAACAAAAAAAACTGAAAAAAGCATTCATCAAAAAACTGCCCAAAAATGCTAATATGCTGCAAAGTCAATAACTAGTGTACAGACAACTCACTCTTGCTACTAAGTGACATGTAACTCTAACTTGTATCAACTGATTTAAATTTTTAAGCTCACTGCTGTTTATTGAAATAATTTTTGTAGAATATTATGTTCTTTTTTGTTTTCTGATTTAGAAAGATCAGAGGATTATAATAGATGGTCTTAGTCCAGGCTGCTTACCTCCCAAACTAACAAGCGTCTACTGTTTGTGTGTTAGCGGCAACATGCAGGTGAGTCAATGACAAGCTGCTGTATACACAGTAGGCTCGATTTCCGCATGCCACTGTATATGTACCTAGCTGTGTATCCCCGGGGTGCAATAAGGGTTAGAATTTTTGGTTTGAGCCCTGTCAGAGTTAAAAGTGAAAAAGATATATTATTGGTGGTGTTGTTGTTATTATTATTTTTTAAAAGTAATATGAATGGCTTGAATAAGAATTGGTGTCCCAGAGTACTAGGTTAAAATTCAGTTGTGGACTGGTACTTTGCAACAATTCAGCAGTTACCATATCTACTTTATATCTAGGGTTCCTACAGGGATTCTTGTTATAAAATAATATTCACAAACATGCATATTTTTACACTATGTTACAGCATAACTGTATTTTTTATTCTCCAGATTATTTGTTTTATTACAGTATTTTTAAAAATTAAAAGTAAAAATAAAAAAAAACAACAACGATAAAATGAAACAAAAAAGCAAAGAAGAGTTTGATGAAATAATGTACAACACAGTATTGTAAATATTCAAATATTCATCAATTGACTATAACTGGCTGACAAAATTATTTATAGTGTTGTCTGGTACTTGTCTTTGAAACTCTAGTCTTGTATCTGCCCTACATGTACCTGTGCAATGTATCAGTAAACAAATACATGTACAGTGTATTATGCAGCAATATTTATTTGAAAACATGTTATTAAATACATAGTGTGCATGTCTTGTAACAGAATGCTTTTTAAAGATCATAAACGGCTCACTCGATGGAATGCGAATCGATGTTATTCGCTAAGAACCACATACACTGTACCTTATCTTTGAGACCTTTCAAATTCTTTTTCCAACAGCTTCATTGATTTTTACAGCTGTGAAGTTGTTCCATGAAGTGATATGAGAAAGAATGAAGTATTAAGCTTTGACCGCTTCGTATCCATAATGGTGGTTGTTTGTAAACTTTGAATTTACTTCATGTATTGGGAAATGTTTACATTTTGTGATGTCTGACATGAAGCAAAACAAAAAACATAAACTCTCGAGAGTGCGCAGTATGGACTGGAAATCAGCTTTAATTGAGTGTCATAAAACAAAATTAAAAAAAAAGATTTACCATTTACTTACCAGTAATGTTAGACTACTCATTTGCAAAATGAAAAATAAAACCAAAATCGAAGTGATTGTCTAGTGACACTTTTCACACTCAATTGAAAACTACTCTTTCATGTGATTATTAAATTCAATTTTTTTGATATGTCAACAGTGCATCACTTTTCACGTCGAGTCAGCAGATCTTGGTTTCCTTGTTCGTGTTCTTAACCTCACTGGTAAGGGATCGAAAACTACTAACATGGAAGTGCGTGTGGTCAGACTAACTGGAGAGGTAAAAACACATACAAAAATGTAAATTCTATTTTGCTAATTGGCATTATGGTACCAGTACATAAACATGGTGTATATGTGTAAAGATCTATTTTGCAAGTTTTGAGAATTTAGTGATACATCAAAATAGAATTATAAAATATATTTGTTAAACTAAGTTACACTACTGGGGTTTCATTAGGGGTAAGGGAACTTGGTAAATTAACAGGCTGTGATTTGCCTGCCTGGTTTGACTGCCTCGAGAAAAGTTTTTCTTTTATAGAGGTTCAGTTTAAACATTTTTGCATTTGCCTGGATGTGAAAATTTTTGAAAACCATCTGCCTTCTTCCCAAAAATGTTAAAGGAACCCCTGTACATGAGCTCTTAGTCAAGTTTTTAAAGACAAAATTTCTTTGCAAAGTTTCTATGAATATGTTTTAATTTATATTTGGTATATTTTTTCTACAAGTCAATCTCACTACAAATTTTTGCCTTCCTCCAGGTATTCATTTACATGTAGTTGAGGCACAGCATGAAAAAATGCAGAGCGAAAAATAGAGGGAGTCATGGTACACAATGCCTGGTGTGCTGCAATTCCCCTTCTTTTGTGTGCCATTTTTTGCACTACAACTTAGAGCTGGACCCCTAATAGAGGCTAATGCAATGATTTTCATCAGTTGCTAATCAATTTGTGTTCTGGTTCTTACTCAAGGTAGCTCTCAAGTTAAACACTTCTCCCTCAAGACTGGAAGTAAGCGTACAGTTCATTGGTGTTCCAGAGATTGCCTTGGCAACTAAATGTCTTGCAAAGGTAACAACAACATGTGTCCATGTATAAGATGTGTACTTGTTTACAGATGTTGTGGTTTACATCATAAATTCAATTATCAGGCTGGCAATTTCTTCTGGACAGGAGTTTGAGACTATGTCTCTTACAATATATTCATTAGATCATAATCTGGAAGAAGACTTTAAAAAAGCACTTAAATAAAAAAAGTTAATAAATTATAAAAAGTTAAACCACAACATTGGCATGTTCATGTACACTAGTACTACATTATGCATATCTGGGTGTAAATGTCAGCTGTACATGTACATGTATGTGGAGTAGACCTTGTACTGATTTTCAGTTGCAAGAAAAATATTTTAAAGGAATCTATAATATATATAATTTAGTTGTCTTTCAAAGCCAGTAGCAGTACCATATAATGCTTTATTTCTCTATTTACTTGATTGCACAATTTAACTTGTGTTACAGTAATTGCATATTAATTAACTGTACTGAAAACAACTTTGGGAATTGAACTCCTTAGGAAATTTTTAAAATTAGTGAAAATTCTCAGCGCTGGCAACAACTGTAAAAAACTTTTTGGTTATATGTGTGCCCTACATACATGTATGTATCATACATGTACATAGTATAGTATACTACTTTGAAAGTCAACTTTTCATTATGCATTGTTACATAATAAACACCTCGGCCACTTACAGGTAAAATGAGTTTTACTGTGTATTCTATTTATTTTCAAAATTGTTAAATGGTGTCATTGCCACTTACTATAGTTATGACAAGATTAGGTAGTGCTATAGAATTTGTTTTTTTTTTTGACTTACTTCAATGAAATACAGGTTTACAAATTTCTAAAAGACCTCTGTCTCCAAAGTGTAACCCCTTCATGCTTACCAGCTGTTTGTCTCTCATTTGGCTGGGCTACAAGTACCTGTCATCCACCTGTAGAATCTATTCTTCTCTGTCGATTTTTCACCATCAATATTGTCTTAAACCTTGGCAGGGTTTAAATCTGTCTGTTAAAGAGAGCCATTCTTCCTGCTGTTTTAGCAGACATCTTTTTGAAGTGATAGTTCTGAGAGTTTGGTGGTAGATCAGACAATATTTAGTTGACAAATTTCTTCCTTCTCCTCACCTGTGTACATGACACTGTATTAACATTGTGAGGAGAAACTAGATTTCAGTCACTTCTGGAAAGTGGACTCTTTTAAGCTGTCAATAATCTGTCTCGTCGAGGGACCTACTGAAGAAGGCCTTCTCCAGATATTAATTTTGGATTTCAGGCATTAGCAAAAAACAAAAACATTTTCACTGCTTTTCATACATTGATGATGTTTCTTTTACAAGGTTCATCATGGTACAAAATGGAGTGATTTAAACAGGTGACACCAGTGTTTATTGCCTTCACCTACTGCTGTTGCTCACGACAAGATTCTCAATTTATCGACCTAAGTTATAAAATGCACAGTGATGTTATTATT
The DNA here is from genome assembly GCA_019787425.1 of Platygyra sinensis. Classification (NCBI taxonomy): domain Eukaryota; kingdom Metazoa; phylum Cnidaria; class Anthozoa; order Scleractinia; family Merulinidae; genus Platygyra; species Platygyra sinensis. The sequence continues at coordinate 12,859 of JAHPZR010052769.1, forward strand.
TTGGAATGCCAACTGTTCCCCAGGCCCTTGCCTCTTGTCTTCATTCCAGTAAACATTGTTGTGGCATTACACTAGTCATCCTTGAGAGAGTTGAAAAGCTACATGTAGTAGCTCATTAATTATTCAACTTTGACAAAAATTGCCTGTTTCATTTGAGAGACAAGATATACTCATCATCCTGGATTCCTAGCGATAGTGTGTGCCAGTAACAGCAAGGTTTTTTGTTATCCCAACATGGGACAAGACTCTTCCAAGCAAGGTAAAAAAAATCCTGTGATTGAGATGAAGGGTTTGTGTTGTACATCAATTTACTGGTTGCTGTGGCTGGTTATGAAGGGGTCAGTTGTTAAATGACTGTATTGTGGTTTGAATCAGGGATTGGAAATGATGTTTTAGAACAGAGTGAGGAATCAAAACTCCAGTGTGTCATTAAAACATCGGCAGATCCTTCAGATTTGAATGGGGTAAGTAGTTATGTTGGTCCAGCATCGCACACACACACCCCATTCTTGCCTGCGGCAGGTACTTCTTTACACCTTGATCACATAATAAAGTTAGTTTTGCTGCCAGTGCTTATGTAAATGGTTGTCTCCATTTCAGTCTTTATTTATGGCAATAAATGATCACACATTCATACTTTAAAATTTTTTGTTATTTTTTGATCTATGATTGTACATGTTATTTTATTGTTGTACATTGGCTTTCAAATCTTTAAAATGAGCTTAACAACATTGTTGATTTTGTTATTATGTCACTGATAAATTGTCATCATTATCTACCTTTTGCAATTTTCCATGTCTTCATATTTTTATGTGATATCCATCCATTAACTTTTTTGTCTTTGCTGTACTGTACACTCAAATTATAGCCTAAAGGACAGTGTTAACAACTTTGCTGATACAAATTGCACAAGTGACTGACTTAGTTGATTGTTAGTGATTGTGCACAAAAAAATACTTTTTTTCAACTGCAAGACCACAAAATAAACCAAATTAGATACTTGTTGATGTCAGTTACATGTATACAGCACACAAGACAAAACACAATCTTAGATGGAGGTGCTTAAGTTGATACTCTCAGGCACTGCTTGAATTCACATTGAATAAAATTTAGAGTGTGTCTAGCCTGAGCAGTAGTGGTAGATGTACATGCACATGTAGTTGTGTGCTTTAGCGCAACTGGATGGTCTTGATTGTCCACATCACCTCTATTGATAGCCAGCAGCTTCTGCGGGCAGGGTCGTTTGTCTAGCAATGGCCACTGGTCATCTCCTGTCTTCAGACTTGCTTTAAATCATATATGCTTGCAGATCTTTCATCTTTAAGTATAGTGTTGCAAGCCATTTTGGCCTTTGGTCTTGGAACGTGGTTGTCCAGGGAACATTGAAGGCTGATGTTATGCGTCACATGCTATCGTTGAAAACCTAGGTCAACTCCAAAAAAATGGATGACTGCTTCATATGCTGGCTTTTCCATCATCCAAAATTGTGCCTTCCTGGTCACTAATGTGACCAAAAATTTGTACTGGCTACCAGAATTTTGCAGCTGGTTGTCAGCAGGCACCTATCTTGTGATGATAAAAATAAATCTCATTGTCAAATTTAACTTGATTTTTGGTCAAAGTAATTGCATAGAACTGATGTTTCATCTTGCTGCTGTGTCTAAAATAAAATTGAGAGGAATTTTTTTAGTCTACCACAGTCATGAATGAATACTGCCAACAGTGTGGGAAATACTTCTCTCCGCCATAATTTGAAGAGGTTTCCCATTGCAGATGTATTGTGTGCACATGAGCCAATCATGTGCTTTCTTTAGATGTTGTGCTGGAAGAATGCAGATGATCTGGGATCTTTCAGTAATTTGTTATGGATTGAACCATGAAAACCAAAAAAAATTACACCGGTCCTGTAGCAAAAATGGCTGAAAAAAATTGTGCAAAGGGAGCCATGGAAAAGAATGAGCAAATGCTTTCTACTATCCAGGTCAAATTCTCAAATATGCTAAAAAAATTATTGCACAAGTTATTGCCTGCCCCTCCCCCTGCAACCTCATTCCCATGGTCTCTCATCTTACCGCCCCCTGGGGCAAACAGTCATGTGTCTCCCAGAATCTGGGAGATAACAATTAAATTGTTGAAGGGAGGGGTGCCCTAGTAGGAATTTTGTCAATACTTAGCCTACTGGAGTGCAGTATAATTATGTTTTCACCAAAATAAACCAGGGACAGTGGTGATATTTTTTTAACGCAGAGGAAAACTTATCCATCATTTGATAGTGGCAGTCTAAGTTGTTGTACGTTGTGTGGTCTGGTTCAGTTAGGAACATTACATATTGTAAAAATCTCCTCAAGATGATGAAAGAATAATTGCACGCCGCCTCCATGGCTGTGTATGGAAGATCTTTGAGTCATCTTTACCGTGGAATGAATCAAAACCATGTCTACTATGGAGGTCTTGCGAGTGTTGATTGAACAATTTTAGAATATTTAGGGCCTTGATCACTGAAAGCTGAAATCACTTTGAAAGGAGCAAGATGGTGAAAAAATTTACTGAAGTGTCACTGCACTGTCGGTGCACTGAGCTTTGCAAAGCATGAAGCTTGAGGATGATAGAACATCGACTCGTCACAATCTGCTTTTCGCCATCGTTGCTGATAAACTGGATTTATATTTGGCCGAAAGTAGCCTAGAAAAAGAAAAATGCACTTTTTATTGGGCAACAGTGAACAATAGCTCCCATATTCGACACATTACCGACACATCACCGACAGTCGGCCGACACTGTTAAGTAGAGCACAAATCGACTAAAAAAAGAGTAAAAATAAATAGAGTCAAAAAATTTTCCGGTTGAAAAAAGTAAATTGAAATCTGTCGATCGTACCAGATCTCTCTCCTTGATCCTCTTTGAACTGTAAGATAGGCTTTTTTACTCCTACTCCTGACTGCACATACCAAAATGTAGTGGTAAATTTAGTACCCATTTCTCGTATCTTTGTATTTACACAAAATAGGCTTCGGATTTAACCATTTTGGGGCAACAAATACGCAAAGCTAAAAGTAATTTTCCAATCGCCCTATAGTGCATTGCAAAACTATAGCTAACAGTACTTCATGTATGTCTGAAAAAACTTTTCAAAATGGCGGATAAATGAATAGGAACCAATTCGGGCAAGTATCGCTAGTCAACGCTAAAACAGTGGACAAAAGCCATACTAGTATCGAAAGTGCTCAGCAAGGTATCGTTATGAAATGAGTTAAACTTTTTTTATGTAGTTTAGAAGCAAAAGACAAGTAAATGTTTACGATCATATTTGTTTGCCCCACCGACAGGTTACCGACACATTACCAACACATTACCGACAGGTTGCCAACAGGTCACCGACTGTCGGCCGACAGTCGACCAACACTTTGGCCTCAAACATAACGCAAACTGTTGGCCGTCTTTCGGCCGACAGTCGGCCGACTGTTGGCCGTCTTTCGGCCGACTGTTGGTCGACTGTTGGCCAACTGTGGGCCAACTGTGGGCCGACTGTTGGCCGACTGTTGGCCAACTGTTGGCCGACAGTCGACCGACAGTTGGCCGACAGTCGGCCGACAGTATATTTTGGGAACTATTCTTCACTATTACCCTCTATTACCTTTTATTGAATGTGTCCTATATAATAAAACAATGTACATGATACACCTACAAGACTTCTACAAGACTCCTTTTATTGAATATGTCCTATATAATAAAACAATGTACGTGATACACCTACAAGACTTCAACGGTTCTAAGCAACTGTCTGCAACTGTGCATTTGCCTTTCTATTTTAATTTTTGGTCTCTCAACCTTTCCTTGCTTCTCGCGTGTTTCTGGGGGGCACTTTATGCCATGTTATTACAAAAAATGGAAATTATTAGTAGAGTAGAGCCTTTTGACTGCATTAGAACATTTTTAGAGGTCATAAGTCTGCATGGTTTCAGCTGTGTAATAACTGCATGTCGCTTCATAGAGTTTGACACCTTCGGTAATTTGCCGTGTGCTTATACTTTGTTTTTGCTCGTTTCTATTATAAGATATGATTTAAGGTACTGGCTCTCCAGGGACAAAGATCAATTTTTTCTTTACAAACATATTGCTTATTTGCATTCTATGTTGTGACGCCGGACCCGGCTATTTAGACTAGAACTGTTTGCAAGCAGAGTGTGCTACGTCTTAATCACGAAAATGATATTTATCTTTGTCCAGCTTTTCCAGTCAGACTGCTATTGCTTTACTTCGAGAAAGCTGTATGTTTGTCTAGAGGTGTTCTTATGTTTTTTTTGGATCAATCTGATTGTCACTTTCAAAGGAGAAACAACAGTTGACATAAATTGCGCTGCTCGTCGTCCACACTTGAAATATGACTGACTTTCCATAAATCCAATGGGTATGACGGCAACAACATTACGACCATAGTAAATTGTCTTGAGACACACTTCCTAACCTTCAGATAAACGTCAGAATAGATGCCATTCAAAATTTCTGCCCGAAGTCTACTGTTAAACATCGCAGGTAATGTCGGTCGCAGCGCGACAAAGCCCAACGCGACAAACTGCCTGAGTACAGAGGACCCCTCCCTGATGTTCTCAATTGTCAAAGTAGCACGTGACCAGACCTAACCAGGGTCTCTCCTCGCTTGCTCCAAGGGGGGCAGTAAGATGAGAGGCCCTGGGAACAAGGTTGTTCATAGTGCCCCCTGCCCTCCCCCCCCCTAAAAAAAAAAAGAAAAAAAAATTCATGCACACCCTAAAGGGGAGAAAAAAATCTAATACCCTGGAAAATTGCCCGCAACCCGCCCCCCCCCCCCCCCCCACCCTGTCAAAAAAAATAATGGTCCATCATAAGCTTACATGTAGGTTGCCTTGCTCCTAAACCAGCTCCAATCTGATTACATGGAACATACAATATATCTTATCACAGAGGAGTCAGTTACATTGGCATTTAATGAAGCATTATTTTTTTGCAAAAAGAGTTAACTTTATATTAAAATATTAGCTTTTGTAATTGGAGTTTCCCGCTGGCTGAAGCATGAAAGAAGCGGGAAACAGATTTCTTACGCTGGGGAGCCTCGGTCGTGGTGCATGTCTGGCTTGAGACATGCGCACATAGCGTATGCAGTTTTTGTGTTTTGCTGCCTTTTTTGTCTTTTGCGGTAGTAGGCATCCTGGCA
>JAHPZR010052770.1:0-12003 GCA_019787425.1 Platygyra sinensis
TTGAGATGCAGGATATTGAGTGAATGAAATGATGTTAGTACTTATTCGTTCGCTATTTTCGCTTCGGTTAAATTGCTATGAAATTTCAGTTATGGCTACATATAGACGAAAGCCGATTACAATGCATTCCACAGCACGTTTACTGTAAACATTCGAAGAACTCTTTATCATGGGAATTCAGTATATCCAAATAGAATATGATTAGTTATGACTTGCCTCTGTTTATGTTACAAATTGAAACCCCAATCCAAGGAAAAACTCCATGCCATTCGTCGTTTTCCAGCGGGGATCATTTGCGGTTCGGGATCATTCGCGGTCCAATTTGGGGATCATTTGCGGTCAGGGATCTCCTGGGGCGCTGTACAGATTTAATGTACATTCGTAGTGGGCAAACGATGAAAACAATCTAACGACTGGATTTTTTTTTAAATGAACAAAAACCATTTTTAAGCCTTGTTGCCATGGCAACTGTACACACCTGGCCAAAATGTGAGAATAAATACTTCTATAATTAACATTGACTCTTGCAAAAAACGGGCGCCAAAACATAAATAGTTTAAAAGTTATGGTGAATTAAGCATAGGCACTTGGAACCTGTGTTCGGCCACCTTAAAATGGTTTGTTGACCTTTCTTCGTTTCCGTTACGATATTTAAATGAGACATTTTAGCAGTCTACGAAGCGGCAGTGCCTAATAACACAGAAAAACTCAAAACTCGCCAGGCAGTATTAAGACATACAGTTTTGGTTATCTTTGGACGTTAGGTTATATTAGTTGACGACAAAAATCGTCTGAAAACTTAACCTCAGTTTGTTTACATGTACGTGTGCAACTTACAACAACCCGGCTCCACAACGCGACTCGCGGCCGCGTGATTGCTGAGCGCGAAATTATAACGATGTAATTCTTAAATTGTAAAATGTCTCACAGCATGGCTTCAAATAACGAAGACTTTAAAAATGATTCCTATGGAAAATAAGCTTATCTCACTTAGCGAGGCACCTTCATAATTTTCATAGCGAAAGCCACAACAAATTAAACTTCACTTACCGCAAGTTGGCAATTCACTTCGGCCAGTTTAAATCTTCCGTCAGGCAGAAACTTGCAGCAAAAGCTGCGAAGATTGAACTGGAGTAATCTTCAAGACTGATCAAGGAATCAACCACATTTTTTCCGCTATGTTTACTGTTTTGAAATTTTACTAAAACACAGACATGTTCGATCTCTCTTGTGATCACCTGACCATGTAACTTTTCTTGCACGGCTACACAGCATCTTGACGCGCGAATTTTAAACTTAGGAAAGTCTTGAGCTTTGCTTCATGGCAATGTTCGGTATTGTTTCATCTCCTTTCTCTGGCCGTTGACTCGACATAATTCACGGCATTGTTAAGTACTGCTTCTGCTGTTTCGCCTCCTTCATCAGCGCTGGCCCGCCCTCTTTCGCTACTTCGTTTTGCCTGTTAATTCCTGCTTTCTGCTTATTTGCTTCTTTTTTTGCTTCCTGTATTAAAAACGTTAGATCGACTTCCGCTATCGTTTGTTAATGTGGATGTCAGATATCAAAGATTTATGCTGTAATCCAAGTCTGCATAACATGGTATTAGCTAGATGGCCGCCACGTTGTGCGACGTCGTCGTCGTCGTCGTTGGGTGTACGCGCCCGTGATCCATGCCGCTAGCCATTTTGACCATGACAAAAGAGTTGCATGGGTTCCTTTTTCTATGCATGCAGGTGGTTTCTATTATTATGGAGCTCCGCTTGGCGGTCCTTCGGGCTGCCTGACTTCCGTTATGACATATGACGTCTTTGAAAATGGCGTCGAAAATGCAGACTGTCGACGAAAAAATGTCAAGTAACAAATAACTAAACCCCTAAAACCACATGACACCCAAGATAATTAACTAGATTTTGCCAATTGAATGAACGAATCTCTAAGTTATTAAATGTCGTTTTACAGTTTGGTAGTAAAGTAATCGAAAGCAAATACAGGGATTAAATTTTTGTGCGGAGCGTAGAGGAAAGCGAGTTCTTTCAAAGCCTCTATTCTACATGAGCTTGCTAAGATGAGACAGGGTCAAATTATTGAAAACCTTAAAATAATGTATTTCAGAACCTGCAGTAACAGCTTTTGGTTCTCTGAAGCCTTCAAGTCCAACGTTTGTAAGAGAGTGGGACAACATCACTCTCAAGTGGAACTACACCATTGATGGATCATTTGGGCAAGCACAGTTTTTCAATGCTATTGATAATGTACCAATTGCAGCCAAGTTTGGAGCTGGAGATGTGACTGTGGCATCTGAGTACCAAGAACGATTCAAGGCTGATATATCAAACACTTTGGCACAGTTGACAATTATTACAGTGCAAAGATCAGACAGTGGACGTTATAGGTTCACCTTGACCTCCAGCAAGGTTGTTGTTATTTCTGATGAAGTGGAACTGAAAGTACAGTGTAAGTAGTTAAAGTAATATAAGGTGTGTAAAATTATGAGAACTCAATTTGGAGAGGAATTAAATTAACAAAAAAGATTCCTTTCAAATCGTATTCACTTAGGAGAACAGTGATGTGAATGATATCTTCAGATAACTTATGCATTGGTAAACAGTACGGTAAGCTTTCATTATTAAATTTGAATGAAACAAGACAGAGTAGAGGGCAGGTGCAGCGGCCTAATGCAGGTTAGTACGCTGAAGTACAGCTCGAGCTTTCGGGGTTCCTAACTTTGCAAAAGCCGAAGTCAGGCAAAACCTTGCGAAATTTTTTTATCGCTTTAAAAAGGCCGAAACCTCAAAAGCACTGAGTTTTTCTCGTTTCCGAGAGACCCTGGGGAGAAGGCTAATACTTAAATTTAACTCATTTTTATTTAACAATTATTCGCCGAAGGCTCAGTGAACATTTCACAATTATTGGACGAGGTTGAGCAAAATATCATTATCGTGATTTGTCAGTGGCGAGCAGATCAATTATTTGCCGAAGCTGAAAGCTGAGGAAAATTGATCTGCGAGACACTAACAAATCATGATATTTTGCGATAACCGAGTTCAATAATTGTTTTATCACTCGATCACCAAGTTTGTTTTCATATTTTAATCACTTCCTGGAAGCTTAGGAAAGCGGTCTGCCATTTTTCTCTCGACAGCGTGGTTCCGATTACGTATGAGCAGAATATTATTTGCAGCAAAACAAGTTTAGACGGTACTACTCATGAGCGGACCATTATTTGTAAGCAGTGATTTGCAGGCAACGTGGTGGGCTCTCGGCCAATGGAAAGGAAGAAAAAATGCATCGAATGTTAATAGTGAATATTCGTCAATTTTCACTGAGCCTGAGGCGCCATTGTTTTAGTATAATTTTCAGGGGGTGAATATCAAGAACTACAAAATAAAGGACTAAAACTGACATAAAAACCCAATTGTTTGTGTGCATAGAAAGCTAATACTAAAGAAACGTACTAAGTTTAAACTTTATCTTTCTTTCTACGTTTTTTAGTATTAGCTTTCTATGTTTAGGTCATTTGAACTATTTATAGCTGCTTATTACTACTTTTCACGCTGTAACGTTTTCCCGAATTCTTAAAATTTGTAACGTTTAAAACTAGTCATTCTCTTTAACACCTTGAAGAAGGAAGGCCGTGCCCTGCGAAATATTGGAAATTATTTTTTTCCAAGAGGGCACAGTAACGAATCCTGCAATCTGATTGGTTCATAGCGCGGTCCGGATTTTCCTATCTCTGACCACGGTCACGGTAACGGCGGGAAACAGCGCGGGTGAAATTGTCATGTTCAGCTAGGTTTCGTGAATGAACTAGCGGTAATCGTCGATCTTTTCCCTTTTTACACTTCCATGGACGATTAATAATCAACGGAAGTTTACCTCTGCTCACTTTTAAATAGCAAGGAAGGTCACTGTAAGTAAATTCAATTGAGTATTTTGTAGCTCTGAGAGTTTGTGTGGTTGGTTGTAGCTCGGCGTTGTAATGGCGCGTAATTCTGTGTTTTTCACCGCACAATTTTAAGCTAAAAGAAGTCAAATGCAGTCGAGTTTAGCCTCTCTGATAGTTGCTGTATTTAAGAGAAATTCTGTAGAATATACTTAACGAATTTCCTCGCTTTCTGCTACTCAATTTACGGTAAAAAGGTCTGATTTCGGGTGATTCGCAACGACTGATAGAAATTGTGCTTGTAGTGCAACTTCAGTCAAACTTTGCGCGAAATTTCACTATCGGGAAAACACTTTTGGAGAACTTAACTGGTGAATTAGATGCAACTAACATAAAGCAATTCAAAATAAATCTGTTGATACATCTTTCTTTGGGTAGTGTCTGAGTTTACTCGCTCGTTCGTTCGTTAGATTTTTTACGATGGTTTGTAGACGGCACGTAAACCAATTCAATAACAAAGTTGTGTAAACCCAATTGTAAGCCAAATTATCGCAGGAAAAAAATAAATAAGTTATTTGCCGGCTTAGGGTCGGTCCGTATAGTGAAAAACTGTGACCTCGGACTTGAAAATGCTGCCCTCGGCCTGCGGCCTCGGACAGCAATTTTCAAGACCTCGGTCACAGTTTTTCACTATACGGACCTCCCAGCCGGCAAATAACATATATTTATTATACAACAAATTGTAACACTATCCAAATATGGTCATGATGCTCTCGATATCTGTCATCCGCAGGTAACAGATATCCGGCGGTATACGTAGCTTCGTACGTGGGAAGAAAACGTGAAGTGAAAAAATGTCAACAGGAAGGTTTAAAAATGTTACGAGCTTGGAACATCAATTTTATTATCAATTTGTCGAATAATAAACAATTATCCTGCTCAATCTCGCGGAATATCGTCTGGTTTTAGCCGACTTGGCCTACCGGCCTCGTCGGCTAAGTATCAGACGATATTCCGCGCGATTTCGCAGGATAATTGTTAATTCCTGTGTAATCGGCCTTGCTAATTTTCGTCTATTCAACTTATAACTGATTTGATCCTCTCTAGTGTGCTGTTTCGTCCTTGCAAAAATTAATGCACTAGTCATTTGTTTCCCCCGCTCCCCACCCCCACGGACATAGTCGGGGGAATTTTGCAAGCAAGCTCGATTCTTGGCCCTCCTTATGCGGCCCGAATTTCTTTGGCAAAACCATCACCCCACGGGGCTAGCTGAAAGACCTTGTAAAAGAAGGGATTGTCTATTTCTGCGCTAAATACATTTTGAGAAACAAGAAGTACTAGGAATGTTTCAACCAGCTTAAAATACTTACCACTGAGGTTGTTTGGAGTATAGCTTTTGATCAGACAAATGGTGTGGGAGAATAACCAAAAAGCTGAGAGAAGACTTAAAAATCGTGAGCCATGCCAGCAACAAACACAATTGTTTGGTACCCCCTCTTGAACTCGTTCTTGTCGAGAGAAACCTGCTCAAGCATGTTAAGGCATGGCTCATATCCAGTGCAGACCACTGAAAAGATAAAAGCCGTTTTTGGTCTGTAGCAACGTTGTTTTTATCCCAGGGGGTGCCAAAAACTTACCACAAACAAAACTTAGTATCCTTAAACTCCTTAAAGTATCTTTGTGGTGGTCATGTGACTCGTGACGTCACAGGCCTGCTCAAGATGAATTCTAAGATGGGCCAAGGATAGTGAGCTATCTCAAAAAACTAACCATGAGAAATTTCTAACCACTTTCTAAGGCAACTATTTTTGTCCTGAATGGATGAACCCCTTAATTATTTAAGGCTATATATGGAAAGACAGAAGGTCACGTGACCTCTTTTACGTAATAACTTCTAAACTGAATATTTTAGTCAGCCATTCAGGACAGATTCCTGCAGGGGACATTAGCACAATTGTAAAAATACTAGATTTCACAGTAATTGTATGTCATCTCGGCGGCCCATTTTCAGTTGTATTTCAAAAAAATAAAACAATTAATTGTAGTCACGTGACCCATTTTATCAGATGTTATCGGTCTTAAAATATTAAGGTCGTCGAGATTTGTTAGGCTGCCAGGTTTGCAAAGATTATACCAAATCCTGGCAGAGTAATTACTGTTTTTCGGATTTTATGCAAATGAGGCTTGAGCCATGCCTTAACATGCTTGAGTGGCCACATGGGTGGCTGTCACAATACGGGCATATGTACTACTTTTGTTTTAAGTGCTTTTAGTAAGGGGCTAAGATTTAGGAAATTGTGATTGCAAAATTATTAAGAAGATAAATTTAAGATACCTATAAGCTAGTTCGCCTTGTCAGACTGAAGTACAAATTTCAGTTGGCAACAACATTGCTACTTTACGGGGGTTTAAAAGGCATTTGAGATTCTAAAGCAAAAAGGGACAAAGAAAGTGCATTGGTAGAACGTACACATGACGAGGAATTCAGAGTATTTTAATACACTAGGGGCCATTCATTTACAAAAGGATATAAAGGATTGTTGGCACTTACTTCGCCGCGCTATCCTCTCTGGTAGCCATGTTGAATCGCTGCTTGTGAGGAATGCACCCTGAATCCTTTGCACACAGTCTCCTCGTGAGCGCTTTGTTTTGAAAATTTCCCCGGGGTTTCCGGGGGTATTTTAGGTCAGGCAAATTTGAGGTAAAGTCCCTGGGGGTCTCGGCATAAAATCATCGCAAAGCTGCAGTAATTCCCCCGCTATTGCCCGACAAAGTCCCAGCATGTCGCGGGGGTGAGGGGGGAGGGCGGTGGTGGTGGGGGGGGGGGGGGGTGCGGAGGAAACAAATCAGTGACTAGTGCATAACGTCTGAAACGCAACCAATGCATTTATCTTGAAAAGATCTCTGGTCCAAGGGCGACAACGGTCATTTTGAAAATTCTCCATCCTTTCAAATATACTGGACTTGGAGTGTATCTTTCCAATAAACGAAAGCTTCATTCAGCAACTGTCTGCCATGTTTACCTACCGAGATGGCAAAGATGGCGAGCTTAGTAATAAAGATACAGCGGGGTGATTACAGCGTCATATAACGAGCTTTTCGACCAATTAAAATGTCCAATACCTATATTCACCTCTGGAAATTATACTAATACAAGATATGTTCTAAGCTCTTTTAGTGTTAGCCCTGGAGGAACAAAGTTTGAAATATTTTCATTCATAATTTGCGAAATTCCAGATTTCGCAGGTTACCTAACTTTACTATATCTAGTTGTGTTATCTAATGAAACAAGAAACTATCACTTATGTATTCTTATTTAAGTTATCCGCTTGCCCTAATTCGAGCATTTTAAAACAGACACGCAAGCCGACTGATTCCGGGCATTTAAAAGCAGACACGCAAGCCGACTGATTCGGGGCATTTCAAAACAGATATTTTGTGACACACCGCTATGATAGTGCTTTCGCACCCAGTCGCTCATTGCCTCGGCCACAGTCTTTTCCCATAACTTAACTACGCGAGACAGTGAGCGGTAAAATTAATGAATGAATATATTATACTATTCCGTGAACATATATGATATGAAGACATGCTCATGGCAGTAATACACACAACTTCAGCAGTTGTGAAATTAATAGATAATTTGGTTTTATCAACTGGGTTGATAATGTGAATTGGTCACCGTAAAGAGATTCAATTCGGGAGCTGACGTTCTGAGCGTTAGCCCTCGGTCGGAGCCAATCGAAGAATTGTAGGTTATGTGTGGTTTAAATATAGAAAGATGGAGTTACGTATCGCTCACAATGAGGCGACATCATCCGGGACTTTCATGAATGACGCGCGCGTGATTTGAAAGGAAATCGCCTATCGAGCGGCCCCGATTATAAGAAAAACGGCCTGAAAATGGCCAACAGCGCGTATATATTGCAAGCTTGCGAATATAATTTTTGCGCTTCTAAAGAGTTAGCATAAGGCATTTGTCTATAAGACATGGATCTTTAACATGAGACCTTTTTTGATCATGAGATTTTAGCTCAAGCGGAACTGGTGGCAAATTTCACATGAAATTCACCTATTTCTCAATTTTTTTTATATGGGAAAATGACATACAATATTTCAATGCCGAATTTATGTCCGCTTAAGATCCCTTGAAAAAAGTTAGCATATAGATTTTATTACTCGTTGTTTCATACAGCTTCTTGCCAAGATTCGGAGTAGAAAAGCCATAGGAAGTGGTGGCAAAATCTAAATTTCGAAAGTGTTTACTGTCGTTCAAACTTCGCTCCTTCGCTTAGACTTGCATGGCAATAGCTCGGACTTCCTTTGAAATTCCCGCTAGAGTTAAAACGGATTCAATTTTGAATAACTCTCTCACACAATTAATGGAAACCAATGCTCGCTCAGGCGTAAGACGCGTTCAAGCAGAAATGTCATTTAGTTGTATTTTCCCCACCTTCGTACGAATAGAAAAGACCAGTGTCATTTAATTAAGTCCTCGATCAACGTATAGACTACGTAAACCGATCGAGTAAAGACTGCGTCTAAAAAACTGCCTTTGGCCGGTCGAGTAAGAAAGGCAATTATAAAACTTTATTATAACTTCGGATTTACTCCACACATCAGATCGTTTGATTGACAGCCCCGGCCCGATTCATTGACGTGAGCAGTCGGAAATACGAAAGGTTAATCTAAGCATCATTATTCCGCGGATTGAAAATCGGAGCTCTGCAAGTACATGTCTCTGAAGACGAATAGCATTCTGAGTGATGCGCTATTGGTTGGTGCCTGGTAACGTGAAAGACAGCAGAATAAATTAGTTGAATGAAAATCGTTCTTTGATACTGTGAGGATTAAGAGTGCTGATTTGAAAAATATCTTTTTATTTTAGAGTTTTGCGGCGGCTTTCCGTGCTTGCGAAGGCAATGATCGCCACGACATAATGTCTGCTCAAAAACAAAGTTGTTGGCCAAGAACTTGTCGTGCTATGTCCATTAGAACTAAGAGATCTTATTTAGGGGAAACACTTCCGTTAGTGAGTGATGGATCTAAGGGCAAAGCCAGAAGACACGTTCTTCGTTCTGTTTAGAGTAAGAATTTCCCCCAACCACCCCTTTTCTTAAAACCTGGATGGATCTGTCGCTTTTCGCTTGAATGGGTCCTTTGCAGTTTACGATCACATGGTACAAAAACCGCCATGCTGGAGAGCAAACTGCCCACTGGGACATCCAAAACAAAGCGACTTTACATAATATTCTTTTGTTTTGGATGTCCCAGTGGGCAGTTTGCTCTCCAGCATGGCGGTTTTTGTACCATGTGATCGTAAACTGCAAAGGGCTTATTCGCATTTGCTCTGACGTCAGGCTGATATTCTATTTCTGTGCTTAAGAAGGGCAGTTACCCCTTACTCCAATACACCTCGTGATCAGACTCCTTGTCAAAACTCTAAAATGGAGTTTTGTTAAACACCCGGAAAAGCAACACCACTTGTTTAAGTTTCAGGTTGTGTTACTGTCGTTTCCCTTTTTTTTGCAGTTCCTGCCAAGCTAATTAATGTCAGCCGTGACCAGATTGTGCTCGAAGGATCAAACATGGCTTTGTTTTGCGAAGCAACTGGTGAACCAATACCAAACATCACCTGGACTAGAGTGCTGGAGGATGGTAGTAACAGTGAAGTACTGCATCAGAGCTCAACTTGGGATATTTCAAATATCAACAGAACTGCCTCTGGGACGTACCGCTGTATAGCTTACAATGGATTTGGAAATGAAGCTAGCCATGTATTTAAAGTGAATGTTACATGTAAGTACATTTCGTATCCAGAACATTGTTTATGAACATTTATAATAAAGTTTCCATATAACGCGCGCTCTGATTGGCTGAAACAGCGTGCTTTACCAGAGAATAAAGAACGGGTTGATGACATCAAGCTGGCTTTCAAATTTTTGCTTCCGAATTTCGATAAATTTGACCCAAATTAAACATCCCCTGTGCGACTCAGACAAAAGCAATGTAAACGAGCTATTTGTCAGCAGTAAATATGGCTCATGGAGACCATTGTTGACAACAGTAGTGTAAAAAACTGTACGAAAATCAAGTTTTGCTAGATTCCGACAAAACACGTAGCGAAATAAACTTCTCAGCCTAGCGAATTCTTCGATATAAGTTATCAGGATATATTACGAAGGCAGAAATTATACTTAAAGTGCACCTAACCCCAAAAACTCTTTTTCGCTAAAACAATAAAGCTTATTTTGTGGAGTAACTAGCCGCAAAAATTTTTCGATTTGGTTAAATCTTTGATTTTCTATGGCTCGTCAAAGTACGTGAAATTGCCGCCATTTTGGTCCACGACCAAGTTTAACGGAGAATGGGTCGAGGGCCGGATGTGACGTCAAATCGAGAACACGATGATTCTGAGATTCGCATATTTACTTGTTTCTGTGGGAAAGGCTGGAAAAGTTGTTCGAAAAAAATGCTAGCCAGGTGCGCTGTAGTGTGATGTAGCAACACAACAAACTTACAGGAGGTACTCCGCTTTATGCCATACGTTTTATGGAGAGATGTCCTGAAGAGAAGAAACGTACAAAGTGATGGCTCGATTCGTGCAAAGTGATAGCCGTCTAAGAGTTCGGTGATCTGTTCCATAGAGTATTTCAAACCAGATGATCTCGCTCGATGCCTGGGTTTTCAGAGAGAGGAAGGGATTTTGCTGACTCAGTGACTTAAGCAAGACGAATTTGGAATAACCGTCCATCGATTCATGAAGCCGTTGTTGCATCTGATCTGAGAAACAACAGCAGTCAGTCGGCACAGCCGACAGATAGTTTTGTATTTGCCCACTACTAATCTTAAAACTCCATTTCTGACGCCATACAGGTTTAATTCCTGGATATTCAGTAACACACTTTAAGGTAACATCAGCACCAATATCTTCAAGAACAAGATCACTCTTCTTTGAGTCTTGACAACCTTCTAACTCACTCTAATATAATAATAACAACAATAACATTCGCTAATGTTTTGAAGGGAATAAGCGACGCTACAATTTCCACACTCGCAGGAAAAGAACACAAACATTGTGTCATGGGATAATCATTTTGGTCTACGTTGAATGAGTGAAGTTAAAATAATTTGAGAAAGTTAACGGACTTGACTTTTATTTATACGAAAGTATGTTAATGCGAGATCGAAGAATGCGCGAATTTAGTAAATATACGCACCACACGCTACAGTCTCTTTGACTTCTACATATCATTGCCTTCGGGTCTGTCTATCAGAGCTCGTTCGAGTTCTTTGTCAGCATCCACCTCATTTTGTCTATCCATTTTTCGTTGGCCAGAGAGTTGTCAGCATATAAATCAGCTCGGCCTGTCATCATTTAACTATTCACTTTGCTTTGTTGACAAGTGCGAGTCGTCATTCTCTTCAGCGATATAATAAATTTCGAAGTCTTTTGAGTGAAAGCTCATTTCAGAATCCACGAAGTAGAAGATATTGTTGATAAAAACAGAAATCTGTCGACTGTGGAGCCCCCAGCGAAAAACTTGTGCGGCAAAAAGGCTTCCTCGCTCACACAGAGTAAAAGGCCCGACTGGGACAGCCGAAGCTTTCGTTCTCGAAGTGACGTCACGGCTTTACTCTCCCCAGACTCCTTATGTTCGGTCGTGAACCATACGAAACTCGGTTTCAATGGGGCACAGAAATTCGAGGATTTAACCAAATCGAAAAATTTTTGCGGCTAATTACTCAACAAAATAAGCTTTATTGTTTTAGCGAAAAAAAAATTTTGGGGTTAGGTGCACTTTAAGAAGTAAAACAACGACAAACAATTAGTTCTAATAAGAACTCCATGGCCACTCCAAACGGCAATTTGGTCGCCTCCATTCTCGCCGTCGCTGGCAACACAACTTTGGATGTTCAAACTGAACATTACAAGCCTACATGAACGTTTCAATATACGCACTTCCCTTCAAGTCACCCTCTCAGTGTTAAGAAGGGTTTTATTAAAGGAGAAACTTTGGGTTTACTGAGAACAAAGTCGGTTAAAGAAACTTTCGAGTTACGAAAGCCAAATTTCTAACTCGTTTACTCGAGCGAGGCTATCCTAGAGGACTCGTTTT
>JAHPZR010052771.1:0-2500 GCA_019787425.1 Platygyra sinensis
AGAAATTGCCTGTGATAACAATAAACAAGCAAATGGAGTCCTATCAATTTTTGATATTCTGCTATCTCACTCTATTTCTTTTGACTGGTGCATACTTATGCACAACAGTTTCAAATAGTCCTCCCCAGTAATCATGCTTATCGTTTATGCAGGAGAAAATATCACGGACATGCCAAGTCGAATCGATAAGTTCTTGATTAAGCAGATGAATTGAAGTGTTGTTAGTCTGCCTGAATATTATGATCTTAGTCTTATACTCGCAGATGCTGAGGTGTTTTTGAGCAGCACATTCAAAAGCCTGCAAGCTGAATGCGTCGTGACTCTAGTACGCTCTGTTATCAGGCTAAATTATATACCTCCATTTTCCTCACCCCGAGTTGGGCTGGGCCTGCCCTTATGTAAGTCTACTAATATAACCATGCCCTGCTTCTAAAGACGCGCCCACCAAAAAGGTCGTTTATTTCTTCCTCTGCAATTTGCATGTATTTCCCTGCAGTGTTCCCATTCGATTTTTGCCATTCGATATTTCTTTCCTCCCCTATTGTACATTCAACAACAATAGCTTCCAGTGTCTTGTAGCTATAGAAAACTACGCAATGAGTTCACCTCCACTTTTTGTTCTGTCTCTGTGATACATCCCAGCCCGGGTGATACATATGGTATCTTTGCGCTCTAAACTGGTCATCGGGATAAGAAATGTTATTTTGGTTTCAGATACAATAAGTATATTAGAACCATTCAGCAATTTTAGTTACCTAAATTCTGGTTTGTTCGCTGTTAATGTTCAAGGGTGCTTCTATAGCATTGTGCGAGTTGTTTTTTGTTCTTCAATAATCGAACTCTCCTGGGGATTAAAAAGGCCATCATTACCATATCATTCGTATCTAATTTCGTTGCATTCCATCAACGAACTTGATAACAGTTTGTCTATTTGCGTGTTGGACTTGTAGTTTCCATAGCAACTTCCGTATTGCACTCTATAACCTCCATTTGCACTATATAATCTATTTATGCACTCGTTATTGACCAATCAAATACTTGAAATTTTGTTGAGTATATTATAAGAATAATAAATGATGTCGAGGCATTCTCCGCGATGTTGAGATTTGTCCTTCCTGTAGGCGACAATTGCAGAATATATTGACCGAGTCTATTGCTCTCAGTTATAATGTTCCATAAGAACCTTTCTTAGGTTAGGGGTAGCTGGTTTGAAAGTCGTGATGAAAGCCAAAACATATCTGGATGTTTTGTTTTGTTTTGTAGAGCCTCCTTTCGTGATGAGAATTTTACTTCGGCTAAAATATTTCGGCGAGTCCTCTAGGATAGCCTCGCTCGAGTAGACGGGTTAGAAATTTTAGCTTTCGTAACTCGAAAGTTTCTTTAACCGAGTTTGTTCTCAGAAAACCCAAAGTTTCTCCTTTAATAAAACCCTTCTTAACACTGAGAGGGTGACTTGAAGGGAAATGCGTATATTGAAACGTTCATGTCGGCTTGTAATGTTTTTGAACATCCAAAGTTGTGTTGCCAGCGACGGCGAGAATGAAGGCGACTAGATTGCCGTTTGGAGTAGCCATAGAGTTCTTATTAGAACTAATTGTTTGTCGTTGTTTTACTTCTGTTAAGAAATATAATTTTTGCCTTCGTAATAAATCCTGATGACTTATATCGAAGAATTCGCTAGGTTGAGAAGTTTATTTCGCTACGTGTTTTGTCGGAATCTAGCAAAACTTGTTATTTTCGCACAGTTTTTACACTACTGTTGTCAACAATGGTCTCCATGAGCCATATTTACTGCTGACAAATAGCTCGTTATATTGCTTTTGTCTGAGTCGCAGAGGGCATGTTTAATTTGGGTCAAATTTATCGAAATTCGAAAGCAAAAATTTGAAAGCCAGCTTAATGTCATCAACCCGTTCTTTATTCTCTGGTAAAGCACGCTGTTTCAGCCAATCAGAGCGCGCGTTATAGGGAAACTTTATTATAAATGTTCATAAACTATGTTCTGGATACAAATGTACTTACATGTAACATTTACTTTAAATACATGGCTAGCTTCATTTCCAAATCCATTGTAAGCTATACAGCGGTACGTCCCAGAGGCAGTTCTGTTGATATTTGAAAAATCCCAAGTTGAGCCCTGATGCAGTGCTTCACTGTTACTACCATCCTCCAGCACTCTAGTCCAGGTGATGTTTGGTATTGGTTTACCAGTTGCTTCGCAAAAGAAAGCCATTTTTGATCCTTCGAGCACAGTCTGGTCACGGCTGACATTAATTAGCTTGGCAGGAACTGAAAAAGAGGGAAACGACAGTAACATATCCTGAAACTTAAACAGGTGGTGTTGCTTTTCCAGGTGTTTTACAAAACTCCATTTTAGACTTTTCACGAGGAGTCTGATCACGAGGTGTATTGGAGTGAGGGGTACCTGCCCTTCTTAAGCACAGAAATAGAATATCAGCCTGACGTCAGAGCAAATGCGAATTCAAGCGAAAAAGCGACG
>JAHPZR010052771.1:5000-10712 GCA_019787425.1 Platygyra sinensis
TTTGTTTTGAGGGAAGGTCTTTATGGCTTGTTTTGCACCGGGACTCTTCGCAAGCTACACAAAACACAGTTACGCCTAAACAAGATGTTTTGTTCAAGAAGCTTGCTTTCGAAGAAATCGGAGTGAATCAACGTAGTAGTTAAAGAATACATTAATCATCGCCGGCGATCACTGACTGGATCTGGAAAGAGTTTAACATTCACCATTACGGGCCGTTTGTGTGGACGTTTTTCGACATGGTGAAAGAAAAGTTGTTGACACAGTTTGTCTTGTTATTTTTCCTTTGATTTCCTTGAAGAAAGACCAGGTGTCCGGCCTGAACGGGAAAGGAGTCAAAGCTGTAGTTTTGGGGCCAGAACGTTCTGACACGGAAATTAAGGACGCTTTTGAAGGTAAATACAAAGTCCGTGTGTTTGCTAAGTCGGTGTTCTGTCAAGTGGGTTTTGAATACAGACCGCGAATTTAAAGCAGTTTCCTGGACTTTACAAAACAAAAAGGTAATGTACAGTATAACATCCAAGTTTAAAGTTGATTTCCAGTCCGTACTGCGCACTCTCGAGAGTTTGTTTTGGTTTCTTGTTTTGCTTCATGTAAAATATCACAAAATGTAACCATTTCGCAACTACTTACATGAAGTAAATTCAAAGTTAAAAAGCAACCGCCATTATGGATACGAACCGGTCGAAGCTTAATACTTCATTCTTGCTCATATCACTTCATGAAACAACTTCACAGCTGTAAAAATCAATGAATCTGTTGGAAAAGGACTTTGAAAGGTCTCAAAGATAAGGTATGTGGTTCTTAACGAATAACATTGATTCGCATTCCATCGAGTGCGCCCGATAAACATTAGGGTTCTGAGACTGCGCAGTTCGGACTGGAAATCATCTTTAATTCAAATGTTTGAACCACGAGTAAAGCCACGGCCGATAAACTGACTACAAAAGCCGTCGGCAAAAACTAAAGCTCAGTCCGCACGTGAAGAATTAGTTTAAACATGCTGTCACTATCAAGCAGCGAAGCACGTTTGCGAAATTTTGAACACTTTTTCCTTTTTAAATAGTTTTTTCTGCCTCATCTTGAATGAAAACTTATTGTTATTGAACTTTCTGTCGCATTTCTTTCATTTGGTTATCTTTCTTTGGCAAATTTAGGCAGTATTTTTGCATCGTGGATTTCTGCATATTTAATTTACAGCTACCTCCGCGGCCGTTTTTGTTTACTTTATTCGCGTCATTCAAGTACAAGTTTTTAGTTTTTTCAGCTGCTACAAAACACCTGAGAAAAGAACTAAGTGGGCACTAATTTAGCACAGTTGAAATACGATTTATCGCAAAATAATTGGCTAAGTTTCATCTTTCTTTCACTACGCTGTATTATATGTCGCAGACGAAGAAATTTTCGGATTTTTTTGTCTCTAAATATTGTTGTTTAAATATGTCTTTTCGCTTTTATTTTCCAGTATTTTCTCTAATGTTAACTATCCGCACTATAGTAAATGAATTGAAATTTTGTTGTTTTCAGTGTCGTTTTCTCCTCCAAAGTCAGCATAATTATTAATGCCTTGAAATCTGATCTTAAACATGGTTGTTATTACTGGGCTTATCACATACGGGGCAAAATTACTGAATGGTGATTGGCTAAGACAGGGGCATTTTTTCTTAATTTTTGCAATTGCCCCGGGCAAAATTACTTGATGCTGATTGGCTGAGCGCGCCTGCATTGAGTTGGTTTCCCGCTTCAAACGGATTTTGAAAAGGAATTTCAGAAACGCATCGCTTCTGAGTTTGATCTAAACACGGTTATTTCATCTTAACGTGAAAGAGAATCAACATGCAAAGCGCAGTCTTTTGTTGGAAAAGCAAAAGGATTTTTCCGACTAAAAATGCATTGATTCGCAGCCTGAAAAACGTTTGAGTGGAGACGGCTGGTGTTGCACGAAACATAGAATTACAGAACTTCATGGCCGCCAAACTGAAAGTTAATTTCTTCGTTTTGCTTCGGGTCGACTTATTAGTATTACAGCTCACTTTATCGGCGTAAAAACAGCGTAAATTTTGTTGGTACGTGAAGTTTTCACAGTGGAAAGGACAGTTTTTGGCTGGTGCACGATATACCAAGTGAATAGCAAGTCTCGAGTTACGTCACAAAGAACACAACAATGATTCCTATCCCTTACACAATAACACAATAGAATTCACACAAAAGAACGAGACAATAGTGTATATATTGACTTGGTATATCGAGCATCACCCACAGTTTTGGATTCAAGAAGTTATTAGAGCTCGTTTGGACACTTGTTTACGTCTATCATCGATCGAAGAACAAGTAGTTTCAAGCCGTTGCAAGCTTCGCAAAACAGGTGAATAAAATTAGATTGCTTATAGTTTTGTTTGTAAAGAAATGGCTTTGAGTGAATTGAACCAAGTTGCTGTGTTTTGCTTACTCAGATTATAGTAGGCTTTCCCCGTGTTACTGCTAGCCTGTTAAATAATGACAACCGGCAAACCTGTTTACGCGACGGCAAGACCTTGAACCTTTGTACAAAAGTTTGCCCTTTATGTGATAAACAAGTAATCGCAAGTGTTCTCGGGCAATCAAGGATTAATTTCACTTGTATTTTCATATGGTTTATTACTCTCCTTACGCTGGCTCTGAAATATATCAAAAAAATTCCAGGGAATAAGGGGCAGGCTGTGAATCATTACGTCACACCCAGATTTTAAATTTGAATCCGAGCAAGTGGAACAAGTCGATTTCATTTTATCGAAGTAAAAGTCTACTTTTGGCAAGTCTAACTGGAGGCGTTCATGTAGCATGTAAACATAAACTTTAAATGGCACCCTGGAACTGAGCTCTTTCCTGTGGATACTATAGGCAACTTGTTCATTCTATATTCTTCGTTATTGGCATACTACATTGGTTACGTGAGTTGGAAGTCTTTTCCTCTCTATTTGCTTAATTTTCTCTAACTTCCTTGACAAAGGAAAATAACCTTCGTTTCCTCGTCGCCTTGTTGCAACTTGGAATGAAATATCGCCTAGACTTTGCATTTCACTGAATGGTTACATCGGAAACTTCCATCAAAAATGTCTTGAACATGGCCTTGTACAATCCTTATAAGCACAAGATGACAAGTCCAGTTTGCAACAAAAACTTAAAACTAGTTTCTGTTTATCTTATTTGATAAAGAGAGAATGATTAATGTTTTCATTAAGACAGTATTGCCTTGATTTTTCAATATTTCCAATGTTTACTTTTTAACCACATTTGCTGCCAACTATTTCTTGGTGAACGAGAACAAAAATGAAAAATGTTTAAAACATGACATCGTCCACCCTTGTCAAATGTATAAGCATGATCGTTTCAATTGTAATGCCTTCTTATCCAACTATTACTTTTTTTTCTTTGGTACGTTATGAGTGAACACTGAACCACTGCTCGTACTCTAAACATGAAAATCAGCCACAATATTCCCTAAACCAAATAATATTGAACATAATCCAAAAAATATTTCAATTCGTTTGTTTACTTCACGAGTTTGCTCACAGAGCACTTTGATTTGTCTTCAACATTGCAGTCATTCCGAACATAAAGCATATTTTAAATTACGATGCAAGTCTGTCAACATTCCCGACCGTCGAGCGACCGTCAAGTCGTTCGGAAAACATATTTGAAAATATAAGTCAAATTTGCGTTGAATCTCTCTTTTCTTCCGTCAAGCCATCATTGGAAAATGTATATGTGTTTGGTCCGTTTTAGTTTTGAAAATTCGTGGCGCCCAACAGTGAATATTTAGTCGTCTCTTGGTTGATGGAAATAAACAACTTTTCACCGCAATCACTCATTTATGATTGGTCCGAAATGAACGAACTCCGATTCTTTTGTTCTGAGCTCGTCTTGTGATTGACAGAAAAAGGTTGGGTGGCCCCGGTTGAGTTGTACAGCGCCGCAAATGATCCCGACTGCAAATGATCCCCAGACCGGAAATGATCTCCAAATTGGACCGCAAATGATCCCGAACCGCAAATGATCCCCGCCGAAAAACGAGGAATGGCATGGAGTTGGTTTCCTGGGTTTTCCTATTTTTTTAATTCTATTTTACATCATTTAGTTTCATCATCTAAACGATTAGTAATGGTATTAGGACTGAGTGGAGTCCAATTCGGTCTGTAATCATACGAGTGATAACAAAATCGGACGACCGCGCAGCGGGAGTCCGATTTGTTTATCACGAGTATGATTACAGACAGAATTGGACGACACGAAGTCTTATTACCAATTAATCATAAAAATTACAATTTCCGAGAAAAGAAGAATAGCAAAGTTATGAAATAAAGGGTAAATTTGCATTTAATGTCGCTCTGAAATCGACAACAGTCAAAATGGATTTGCTGGTTGCCATGTGACGAGCGAAAAACAAGTCTATGTCAGTCAAAAACGCAGCCATGCATGAAAAACGCTAGACTGCGCAGAACTTTGCGGAATTTGGTTAAAATTACGAACGCTTGCCAGGGCAGTTTTTCCAGCAAGATTCAAGGTTTTTAAGCTGAGTCAATAGACAGCTCACTTCAAGTTGTAAACAACAGAGCCAGAGTCAATTATGATTCTTCGTTTCCTTGGCTTTTTGGGACGGGGATTTTCTTAAGTTGCTGGTGTTTTTAAACACACTGAACTGTTTATTGAGAATTTAAAATGGCGCCGAGAGATTTTTGTAGCCATGCTGTATTTGGACGACAGCATACCGGTGAATTCTGCCACATTCGCTAATGAAGAAACTTGGTTTGAACTGATTGGAACTGCTGGTCGAACATTCTCCTACAGCTGGTGGATTTGCTGAAGCTGCAGGCACCGAACAGCTGTGCAAAGGGAATGTCGAAGAAATCGCAGATATCGAGCTGGATTGTACAGGCACGTATCCGCTAGCAATGAGAAACAATTCTCGTCTTTCACTGGCAGTTAAATGCATTAATGTTTTTGGCTTTACAACGTTCTACCTATGCTGCCATCCATGATTTAGTTGCTCGAGCGATGTTTTTGGAGGCTGTGGTTTTACTACTATTCATTTCTGAAATTTCTCCGTCCGATACAAGGGGAAAACTTGGCTTGGTCTACTGTCATTGTTCCTGTATTTTGATTTTGTTGAACAAAATGAGGATTTTCGAGGGAGGAAATACTAGCGCACTGTGCAGTGGTATTACAGCCGGGTGGATGTTTACCTCCGTTTGCCGCGGTGGTTGCGAAGCGATAAACAATGCTGTGGATTGCTGAACTTCATCTGAACATGTTAACATATCCACAAAGGAACTCGTCTGGATAGTTCGCATAAATATTTGTGCCATAGGATAAAATAAATCACTTCTGTCTTCTAAAACATAATCATTGTTCAAGGGGAAAAAATTCTCCATTTTGAAGAAAGCCCCAATTTAGGAGTTTGTACACTTGTTTCTATGGTGATTGAAACCAAGGTTGTGATTGGTTGATTTAAACCACAACTTTAAATGTGATTGGTTAATTTTAACTACATCTTTGAATGTGATTGGCTTATTGAACTGTCCGATAACAAACTGTCCGATAACAAGGTGTCCGATAACAAACTGTCCGATAACAGCTTGACAAGTGAATTAGTGGGAAATAGGAGTTTTTTTAAACCAATCACAATCGAGGAAATTGTAATTTTTATGATTAATTAGATAAACATAAAGAAAGATA
>JAHPZR010052772.1:5000-11319 GCA_019787425.1 Platygyra sinensis
CCTAGAGAGTGTTGATAAAATTAAGTTGAGGACCCACCCTCTGTGCGGCTTGGGTTAGCATGCATAGACACGTGACCAGCCATAACCAGGGTACTTTCTCGAAGTAGAGAGAGGACCCTGGAAACGAGGTTGTAATTATGGCGATGTTTCTTGTTACAAACATTGAAGTCATATTTCTTTTGATATTGAAATTTGCCAGCCACTGAACAATAGCATGCATTGTTTCAACAGCCAATAAACCTGTGGTTGGTACATTAATGACAATAGGTGACGTAACTTATTAGTTATTATTAGTTATTTGTTATATTTATACTTGGTTTTTCTTTTTTTTTAATGAATCTAGTTCCGCGCAGGTGAAAATGTACATTGATACTTGCGCGTTATAAGTAAATGAATTATTATTATTATTATTATTATTATTATTATTATTATTATTATTATTATTATTATTATTATTATTATTATTATTATTATTATTAACGAGAAACATCGCTATTGGCGATTTGTCGCCGCGATATCGCAGGGGTTTCGAACATGTTTAAAACTTGTTGCAACATCGAGTTGCCGCAACAAAAATCGCCTGTGTAAAGGGGCCTTAAGATTTGGGTCTTGCGAAATCTAGATAGCAATTTCCAACTTCCTGTTTGCCGTCATAAAATGATCAACTTATGTACGAGTTCATTTCTTTTGCAGGATTTAATATGGACGTTGCTCGGTCCATAACCCTGCAAAAAAACTCGACCAATATTCTTCAAAACAAACCGAACAATCTAATTCAATTAAGTATTTGTTATAATGGCTCTTTTTAATCTGCTGATGAATTGTTGAGTCGATTTACGATCCATCCTCTGTGATCATGCGCGCGACAAGTAAGCATTTTCAACATTTAACAGAAATTCTTCTCCATGGCCAAACATAAAGGTAAACAGTCTACTGTTTATTTTGTGCAATGAACGGGGAAAAGCAGTTTCCAAAATTAATTCGTAAACGGTCCGTCTTAGCGGTCCCTATTGCAAATTCGGACCGCTAAGGGAACCAATCAGAATTCTTCTTTTCATCACGTGCCAGTTCAGCCATGCAACAAAATGACTTACTTGTGTCAGAAGCGCAATTAAAATTACGTACATTAGTTTATTCCCCGCAGGTGTCTACGGAATACAGGCTTAGCCGTACACCACTCTGGAAAACGAAGATATTGAGAATCTCGATATTGATGACTTGAGCAAATCCTTGAACGATTATTGACCTTTTAATGTGCACTCTATAGATTGACTTAATCTGCTTCTTTTGCACAACACTGTCTATTCAGGATAAATCTATCATAGTAGAGATTAACGCAGTTTTTCTTGTGTTTACTGAAACAAAATATGACATTCTTAGCGATCTCTTGAAAATGTTCCTGTTCCATTCGGTGTCCTCACTTGCAGCTCTTTAGAGACTTCTAGAATATTAGAACGGTTCCTTTTATTTTTTTTTGTTCCCTTTTCACAGAAAGTCCTCGCATAAGAAGACCACGAAAGCCTCATCATAGATGTTGGACTTCGATTATAAAGAAAAGGTTTCGAATGGGTTGTGGAAATGGTCAGTAAAAATAGCTTTCTAGCGGTCATCCTGTAAACTTGCCTCACGTCGACCTCATGAGTTTCAGGGTAGATATATAAGCGAAGCGATCTGCGAAGCGATCTCCGCCAGGCCGCGGAGCGAGCGACGAAATCACAAGCACTAAACCCACTGACAAACATCAATATTTACTTATCTCCTCATGCCACCCCACCCACACTAAACGTTCCATTCCATAGAGCCTTGCACTTCGCCTTCGACGCATATGCTCCGACAATGACACTTACAAACAACGCTGTAAGGAACTTATGGACTACCTCGTCAATCGAGGTTACGAACTTAATTTCCTTAAAACCCAGATACGACGTGCTTCTGACATTTCTCGGAAAGACGCTCTTAAACCTAAACCTAAACAACAGACAGATACTGTTCCGTTCGTCATTACCTATAATCCCGCTTTACCTAACATATCCCGTATAATTCACAAACACTCTAACGTGCTTTATTCATCTGGCCGCTGTAAAAATGTTTTTACTAATCTCCCCTTAGTAGCCTACCGGCGTTGTAAAAACATTAGTGACATTCTAGTTAGAGCTAAATTGCCGGAACCTACTAACACCGACCAATCTAGGTCTCCATCCGGCTCGTTTCGGTGCAATAAAACTAGTTGCACCGTCTGTCCTTTTATTGAGGATGGCCGTAATGAATATACTTTTTATAGTACTGGACAAACGTTTAAAATCAAATCACATATTACTTGTGAAACCTCTAATGTTATTTACATGATTCAGTGCACTAAATGTAATCTTCAGTACATCGGAGAGACCAAACGTCGTCTTAAAGACCGTTTTAATGAACATAGGCGACCAATTATAAACCCCTTTTGTAGTTATACCCCCACTGCGGTTTCACGACACTTCCTGACTAGTGGTCACGCGGAGGATCACATGATCCTTATACCGCTCGAACAACTGCACACTAGTCGGGACTCCATCAGAAAGGCTCGTGAGGCATTCCTCATACACAGAGGAAAAACACTGGAGCCTGCAGGCCTTAACAGAAGAGATGAAATGTAATTTAATTTAGCAGTTTTTAATTTTCTTTTGTTTATTTTACCTTGTTATCATGTATTATTACCTTTTATGCATTTCCTTTTTTATTAATGTTACACATCACGTAGCCTTTTTATGTCATTTCCGGTGAATATAAAGATCTGTAAGCAGCATTTATCCATTCAATAAACCTGAAGAAGGCTGGTGTTGGCCAGCCGAAATATTGTAACAACGCCTATGTCCACGTTGTCTTGACCAACCTTTGCAGTATATTTTCTATTTTTAAACTTTTTTGGTCTGGTCACGATCTATTTTGATCCAACGTAGAGCAAGTTTTGATCGTACACGGTTTCTGCAGTGGTTCTGAATCCTTAAAAAGTAACATATTGAAATCAAGTGGGTGGGAACTGGAAAAAGAGTGTGTTGCCATGGGATCATAACTTTTTTAGCTGCAGGTGTGTTTTCTGAAGAACTAGTAGCCTGCCAAGTTTCAATGGTCTGCGCTGCAAATTAGCCAAGATAGCTCTATTTATATACTTGAGATAATATTGGGTTGAGTGTATGACATCATCAGTCATCTCATTTGCGTATTTTACACATGTATAAAACTTAAATAACTCCGGAACTATAATGCAGATATTTGCAAACGGTAAATATTCCGATAAATGGCGTTTTGATTCTTTCGTGGAATTCGATGCGATACATCTAAAATATCAAGGGGTAAAAATTTTATCATAGTAGCACTTTACCAATGGCTCAGCGAGGCAAGTAAGGGACACATCGAGTTTTTTTTTTATTTCGTATATTATGCTTGGACTTGGGCCATTTTAGTTTCAATGGGAATAAAACGCAAACAGCCTTGTATTGAAAATAGCTCAGTAAATTGTTGTTTTCGTTGTTGCTGTTCTTGTTTTTGTTATCAATGGGTATCAATAGCCATTTTCACGGTTAGCTTTTCTCTTTTGCATTACAATGAATTCTAGCATGTATGCGAGGCAATTTCGGGCTATTTTGTTGTTTTAGCCCGAAATTGCCTCTCATGCACGTTTAATTTAATTGTAATGCAAATGAGAAAAGCTTAACCTGAGTATCAGGCTTTCTTTTCTCGGGGAAGGAAAAGGAAGCACCCGGCAAAGAAAAGCCTGACACAAGGGTCTTTATTGCAGTCTTCCACCTCCTCATAGCGTGACAAGCGTCAGTGTACGTATTAGCCAATCAGAATTATTTCCGGCTGTCATTTCTACGTTGCATAAATTTTGCGTGCAACGGCGGTTGTTTTTAATTTCGTGCGGGTTTCCGAGAATATTTGCACAATTTGCCTCGAAAATTTTCACACAGAGTATGGAAAGTGTGTCGCCACAGTGCCGCTGTTTGCTGAAACTTTTAACAAAGAGGTTTCTAATGTTTTGTGTGAAAACCTATAATTCTTGTATAATTATTGCTTGAGATGAGAATTGTTGTCATTCAAGATAGTGAAGATGGTAAAAGGACTGTACTTTGCAAAACATGCACTAAGAAAATAGTGAATTGCTACAGAATGTTCACTGAGTTACGGGAGGCATTGGCGGGTGGTAGGGCACTCGACGAGGCGAAAGACTTATAGGGTGCTTTCCATCATTATGCCAAAGATTCCGGAAATTTCGGTTGGAATTCAAATGGAATCGAAATGGAAAGGTTCGTTTCGGTTCTTCTGACCGGAATATTCGGATCACCTCTGGAGGTGGTCCACATATTTCGGTCGGAATATTCCGACCGAAATTCGCCGTTCCATTTTTGACAAACCGGTTCTTTGCCCTAATAAGGGAATTCGGTAGAAGAATTTAAAATGACAACAGCAATTTCTATTGGCTGGCCCAATTTAATCAGAAAATGTCGTTCCATTTTCCACAGGTATTCCCACTGATCTCTGACCGGTCAGTTTGGCATAATGGTAAGCACCCATAGCTTCAAGCACTCCCGACCACAAACCCCGGGGGGGGGGGGGACTCCCTTATTTGGGCTATACGGGGACGTGCCGCTGGATAGGGTATGGTTTTTTGGCCTCGCTGTCCTAAACAGGGTATACAATTCGACTTGTTTCTGTCCTAAACAGGTTACACCTGTCCTAAACAGGGTATGTTATTACGAGCCGAGAGACTTTAACCCAGACTACGAGCAATCTCTTTCTTTTTTTTGAGCCTGCGACCCGAAGCCTGCGAGAAGTTGAAAGAGCATACGATCGAGTGGCAGAAAAGCGGACGCATTTTTTTCCTGATTTGCGCAATATCAATTGAGTAAACCGACATATGGTAGGTCTAGTTTCTTTGTCTTGGATAACGCGATGAAAGAAAGATGTTACTGTGTCACGCAGACATGAGGGATCCCGCTGGTGTATATTGTTTAGGGAGATTTTTCTCTGTAAAAGTTCTATTAGTGCTTTAATCAAAATAACATTAACCTCAAAAAAAAGTTCCTCTTATTCATCATACAACAATAGAAGAAATCATTCCTCTTTGATTTGCTATTAAAAATAAAATCGCTTTTCTATAGATGCAATGACGACATTTTGCCACGCTAATTTAGAGCTTAATGCATGACTGCTTTTTGTTTAGTTCAAGTGTAGAGACGCAACAACTTGGTGTCAGACGCATCGAGCATGATTTCTTCAATTTGAATGAGTTATTAAACAGTGTAAATTCCTGTTAAACCAGCGAGTGTGCATTTTGTCGCTTGTCCTAAACAGGGTCTTAAAATGGAGGTTGTTGTCCTACACAGGGTAGGGTTTTTAGCGTATTTTTGTCCTAAACAGGGTCAGGATTTCAAACCCTCGGCGGCACCCCTGTACCCAAACATTGGTCAAGTACCCCCCCCGGGCCACAAACACCTTCGACAGCAAGTAGTTTTATTCCTATTCGAGGCTAGCGATCTCGCAACTGAAGTGACTCCAAAGGCAAGCAGCACTTGTGAAAATGAAGCTGAAGGAACTCAACGAAGACCCTCACTGAACGAAGAGAGCTCTGTTTTCTGACCAATACTCAGAGCTGAAAGAAGAAAAAACCAGTCTGATATCCCGAGCCGACAAAATTCTGAGGAGGAAGTCTTTTCGTTTGACAAGCAGGCTTTCAAGGCACAATTTCTGTTCTCTCTTTTTAGTTTAATTCCAGGAAAGAACTGTAGAGCGACTTCAAGAGCCGTCTTGAAGTCGTCGCTTTCCATGATCACATAGAAATAAATATCTAGCGAAGTTCAGTTCACCGAATACGCCAGTATGAAATTTTATTTCCGATGGTGTGACGTCAGGGTGCTTTGTAAATTATCCAATCAGCGCAACGTCCAGAATCTGGACGTACGACATGAGCCAGTAAAAACGTTTGTGTCAGGCCTTTCTCTTCAATTCCTCCCTACCCCTACCCTCTTGCTAAGAAAGGCCAGATACTCAGGTTAAGAAAAGCTAACCGCGAAAAGGGCATATCTCTACTTGCACAAATCCCATAATACACCTCTTTTACCCCCCAAAAATTTGCATAGGCATTTTTTTAGATTACTCTTAGGACATGTTCATGTCCCAGGAGAAATTGCAAACAATGAGTATGCAAAATTTTTTGGCGGTAAAAGAGGTGCATTATGGTATTGTGCAAGTAGTGAATGGATGATATTATCAGCAGTATATCGCGAGTCGCGGGTGGCCTGGACGTCACCAGAATGTTGCCCCAGACTCCCCTCTACAT
>JAHPZR010052773.1:0-13984 GCA_019787425.1 Platygyra sinensis
AACTTTGAGTAGGCAGCGGACAATGCTATTAAAAGTACGTGCAGTGGTTTTATCAGGGCCACGTGGAGGAGAGGGCCCACCTTTTATTGGGGTTCCTGGGGCCTCTCCGAGAAAATTTTGAAGGTGCATTTCAGTGTAATTTGTGCTGTAATACTTTGAGCGTGCGGACCATCATCGACTTTTTGAACCTTTGTGATAGTTTCGGTTTTTCGTTCATGATTTCGAAAGTGATAGAATTAATACATTCACTTAAACTTGACGTATTTTGAAATTGTTTCGCTTTATAATAAAGCGTTGAAAAAGTGCATTTATTTATTCGTACTGCTTCGACAAGCTCGCCAATTTTTTTCTCACTTTCAAATTTTACTCAAACATCGCTATCTTACGACTGCCAAGTTAGAAGATCTTGCAAAGTTTGTTTCTTTTGCTGAAATCTTCTCTTATTATTTTTTTTCAAATACATTGCAGTTATTTGCGCTCGAAAATCATGTGCAAATCAAGCGCTGGGTTGTAAGTCGTGTGTAAAGAACTAATTAAATTACGCGTACATTCACTGGAGATTTATGTTCTAATTTCAATTATATTTTCGAAAGAAAACAACTTAACTTCATTTGTGTTATCTGTGTTTCTGTTAAATTTGTCCCAGGCACTAAGCAGCGATTGCTGGGTTTTTCGCTTCATTTTCAGAGGAAAAAGTGACCTCTAACCCCGGCTATCCAAATCAAATATTTCGGCGCTGCCGTCACGGCTCGGTGCCCCAGCACGTTTTTTAGCGACAATTCTCACGACCCAATTGATTTCACATTTCTTTTATCTGCAGCTATAACAGTTGCATCAATCGCTACATATTTGTTGAGAAGAAAATTAGACATAGTATTTGTGCTTAATTTTATTGACCGATAGGCTCACATTGATACAAATAAAAATTTTTCAGAAGTCATTTTTGAGTAGCCGGCGAGCCTAAGACGACTAGACGGCGAGTCGCCGGAGCTTCCGCAAAACTGTTTCCCTGAATAATTGTTAAAGATCGAAGGTTTTGCAGTCTATCTCCGCTCGGTCGAACTTTCAAATAATAAACCGTAGGCCCCGTCTCCTGCATCTTCGATGTTATGGTTAGCAGGGTAAGTAAAAGAACCCACGCGCTTATCGTAAAGAGTAGGGCATGAAGTTCCCGGTGTTGTGGTCTGGCCTTAGTTGTTATACTGTGAGATGCTCGGAGATATTAGCTGCGATAAAGCTACTCTACAATCCGAGGGTAAATAAAGTATTCACTTCACTTCACTTCAGTTCAATACGATGGGCAAAGTCAAAGAGAAAGTGAACACGCTAGTTTGATGAACACGCTTGTTTAATTCTGTGGCAAACAGGTTCGATTTGTGTTTTGTTTTGAACACTGGATTTGCTCCAGTGGTTCGAATGATAAACACTCAGTTCTGTTCGGAAATGCTGCCCGACTGAACCTTCACTTCGATATGCTAGATTTGAACACCGGAATTGCCTAGTGGTTAAAACGCTGCGCGACAGAACTTTCAGTTCGATATGGATAAACAGAGAAGGCATACATACACTGTTTCTGATTCATGAACACGCTTGTTCAATTCTGTGTGAACAGCGGTTTCGTGTGTGTATCTTGCACACTGGATTTGCTCTTGTCTAACATACAGTTTTTCCTCAATATTCGATTCGCTGGTTCGGTATGTTCTGACACTACGAAATTGTTCACAGTTGAATAAAGACAACAGCAAAGAAAACACTCGCGCTTCACAATGACCCTTCCACATCAAAAACAAATCAAACACAAACTACCCGAACAAGTCTAGATGTAACGCACCTGCTGATTGGCTAAACTACAATGGCTCGAATAGTTCCGTCCTTGCAATTGGCTAAAACCGGGTCTTAGACCTTACACTTACACTTATCACTTACACTTACACTTTCGGTCGCTCGATCGAGTATTTTTTTTGCATACAGCATTCTTCGCGCGGCACTATTCTCTGCCGCCTCGCCAGCCGAGCGTCTTCGCTCGGCTGGCTCGTTGGCAATCAACAAGTGCATCAAATAAAGTTGTTTCCACCAATTAACATCCAGATCATGTTTGTGAACATATAAAAAAACAAGGAAGTCACAGTCCAGAATTCAACAAGAAAGCACACCAAACACGAAGAGACGGTGAACTCAACAAGGAGGCACACCAAGACACAAGGCAAAATGTGAAACTCTACTCCCGCTAGAACAGGCACATGGTCTTGGAAATTACGTCATTCACCCTGATAATTTCGTCCCTGAATAAGTTTTCGAGGGAGCAAAATTGGTGTCCATGAATAGTCTAAAAATGTTGATTTCGTCAGCATTACGACGACGTTCTTTGTCACATGCAATTACCTGGACATGTAAATACAGTGGCACCCCGGCTATAATGAAGGGTCAGGGTACCAACAAAGTGTTTGTTATAGCGAAGACCCCGTGATACCAAATTATCTGGTTATCAACAAAAATATTCATTATAGCGGGATAACCAAGCTGAACAATTGGATTTACACCGCGCAAAAACATATTATAGCAGGGTAAATTGTGCATTGGGACCGTCAAATCTATTCGTTATAGTGGGGTTGTTTCTCATATCTTACTGTAATTCTGCTGGGCTTTCAAATGTTTGTTCATTATAATGGGGTCTTCGTTATAGTGGGGTTGCCATTGTACAGGCTATGGAATTTGTCACATCATAGCCTTTATTATACATGTCCAGCCCAGGTTCAAAGCCGATTAGCACTAATCCAAGATTAAATCGCCCTAATCCATGGAATAAATAAGCCCTCTATTAAATTCTGTTCCTTGAAGCTCGATTAACACTATCCAAGGGTTAAACCAAGGGTTAAATTAAACACACCTAGCAAGGTGATTAACTCGCTAATCCATGAAAAAGCAGACCAAGCAATCAAAATGGCAGACTTACTGCTGGTTCATTTTGCTTTTATTCTGGGGCCGGTGAGGAAGAATGGCAATTACAGATTGGATTTTACTATTCCCTCACGGATGGCCATTTGGGGTCTGATTTTCCAGGGCTTTTTTGAGTGTTTACAACATGGACAGACTGCTGTTCGGGATCCGCAATTTCTTACACGACAGACAGAGTCAACAATTCTCAACATTCCGCTCTCGGCTGTAAAAGTTGTCGCTTACTAGCCGCTGTAATGTCAAAGGAAAGATCCAGTGGTTGAATTAAGCTTTTTTGGGCTTGATAAAGGCGGAGTATTGTATGGACAGAATATTGTTAAGAGTTTCGTTTATTGTCACCTTGCTTGTTCTTCAAAAAGTTGTTTTATCCTCCGTTCAACCGAATTAAGAAAACAATTTCCGCTTTCTCTTCATTGCTTATTTTTATGACTTCCTCTTTTCTAGTATTTTCCCTTAGCCAACATACTTTATTTGCCCGTCCCCAAACAGAGGCTATTCTAAATTTCTAAATGTACAAACAAGTAAGGCTGAAAATTAGACCAGTAAATGTTTTCAAGAGCTCGCTGATGCATTATTCAGTAAGCTTTGCCCAGCGTTTATCTTGCAAATACTTTTTTCCAACTCTAATTTTAATTTAAGCCTTTTTAACGGTCTTATAGAAGCAAAGTGAGTTGAGATATAAAAATTGGGTCTCTTTTTCATTTATTAACAACAAGTTCGTGCCAATATGTAGGAGCCGTCAAATTATCCTTTCCCTCCCCTTGTGCTACACCATTTTCTCCCACATCGACCGGTTTTAGCGGCTTAATCTGAGCTTAATCGAAGGATAGGTAATCGAAAAATATATCTGTTTTTCAACTTTTATCTGCCGATTAGTTATCCCGGGAATAAGATATTTAAAGCGGAATAACTGCTAACCTCGGGTTATTTTAACCGGCTTTCGAACACCGGGCCAGGTAATTTAAATTTAATATGAGACACATCATGGATTCAGTGCAGCTAAATTGACGCATTACAGAGGGTTTCGCATAACTTTTGACGAACAGGTTCCAAAGTTTGTCGGAATTTCCGAAGTTGGCGACGAACTTGACAATTTGATTATGTAGTTTGCAAATCAAGTTTGGGAACTTTGCAGCGAAGTTCGAATTACAAACACAAACTTCACAACTCACGTTCGGAAACTTAAGTTTGCTGAAGCGTGAGGTATAATTCTGATCCTTTCACCCGACAGGTAAAGCTTTGCCAAACATGTGCGGGAAAAATTGTAGATGACTGGCTACAAGATAAGAGGGCTAACAGAAATCGGAAAAGAGCTGAAACTCGACAAACGGACCGTTTCTAGTATTGTTGACAACTTCGTTCGCAAAAGGACATGTTGAGGGAGGAATAAAATACGCAGTCAAAAGTTTTCATTTCCATGTACTTCCTTCCGTTGGTCTTTGGTTTTCGTTGGTAAAGGTGATTCATCCTTCAGTTAATTGACATGATATAACCGAGAAGAGCTTTTGATCTCGTGCAAGATCCTTTGAAAACATGTAGTCAGTTGTTTCTGATGTCAGCAACTTAGTTGAAGCCTTGATGTGACTGGTTGATGACTAGAGTTTGAAAAATGAAATCGTAGAGTTTCTGGTGTAGTTTGTCCTAAACAGAGACATCCAATTTTCTAAATCGGCCACAACTTTGGATCTCATCAAGAAGTTCGCGAAATCGTAGCGAAGTTCGACAACGTAGTTCCCACCTCGTGGCGGAGGTGCGTTGGTAACCTACGTGATCAAATTGCCAAGTTCGTTGCCAACTTTGGAATTTCCGAGCAAACTTCGGAACCTGTTCGTCAAAATTATGTGAAGCCCTCTGTAATGGTACAGAAGTGAAATGATAATCAGAACTTGAGTTAGTAAAATAACCATCATGATGATGATTGTGTTCCTCTCGAAACTGTATACTGAAAATGTGAAAGACTTGTGTGGAAAAGTTTCTGGTGAACAACAGGGTTCTCTCTAAGCACTACAGATAACAACCTGATCTAATCGTTGTCTACATTATATTCCAGACTCAACTCACAAGAAATGCCAAAGAGCAAACACAGTAAAATCCGTGGAATTCCTAAACTTGATGATGCCATGATGCAGGCGGCAGGAATCGAAACAATGCACACTTATTTTGACTGAGGGAGACTCGGCCAAAACGCTGGCCCGTCAGTGGCTTGAGTGTTTGTCGGTAGGGACCAGTATGGAGTGTTTCCACTACGTGGCAACTGTTGAATGTCAGGGATGCATCACACAAGCAGGTATAAATAATCTCCAAAATACGATCATGGGAAATGAATAACTAAAGGAGCAGGCTCTTATGGAACTATGAAATTTGGCATATAGTTTAATTTAGCCACAAGAACCACCCTGGGTCTAATTAAGCCTTTGACTCCTGTTCTGCCAATACCAGTTGTGACAAGCTTGGCTTTTGTTCCATTTCTGATGTCATCACCTTTGGTCAAAATTGGCATCCTCTATATTCAACTTCTGCAGGAGGTAAACATCTTTCCAATGATACCCAGATCAGAGTAATTGGCTCAATGGAACCTGAAATATGCACAAAAGTGCTCAGAGGTTTGACTGAAAAACTCGGAGTAGAATTTTCCTGCGACTAGATGTGGCTACTCCATGGTAAAAATCTGTTAGTTGCCAATTAGTGACTTTTGTCAAAATTTCTAACCGTGCCACTGGGAAAAAGTGTTACTGGCCAGATCAAGATGGAAAACTAATTTATATGGTCATGTACACATTCTTCACATATAAATGTGCACAATATGGTAGATCACTGTGCATGATTTATGCCCAAGATCATTGATGCGAGTGTGAAATTTTACGCACCTTTTTTAAACAAGTAGAACATTGTTCTGAAAAAACTTTGCCTGCATCAAGCTCAACTCAGAGAAAATTTGATATTTTTGTGTTTGTGTGTGATTACAGATTCTTGAAAATGCCGAGATCAACAATCTTATTCAAGATCGTAGGTCTTCAATACAACAAAAAGTATACATCTGAAGAAGACCTTAAAAGCTTGAGATATGGCCATATCATGATCATGACAGACCAGGATCAAGATGGTTCTCACATCAAGGGGCTTCTGATCAACTTCATACACAGTAACTGGCCAGACTTGACACGCTTGCCATTCTGGAGGAGTTTATTACTCCTATTGTTACGGTGAGTGATCTGGGCTAGTGATTCGCCAAGCTGAGAGTACCAAACTCTTCATGACAATTGCCTTCCTTTGTTTTAGACAAGTATGGAACCTGAAGTCTCCAGCAGTATAAAGCCTTTGTTTCAGTAATCAATTGTTCTTTTTCTCATGCATTACTAGTTATTGCTTTGTTTTCAAACTAAGGTCAGCAAAGGCAAAGAGGAGAAGGCCTTCTATAGCATTCCAGAGTACGAGGAGTGGAAAAACAACACAGAAATGTCAAATCCTGGAAAGTCAAGTACTATAAAGGGTTGGCACAAGCACTCCGAAGGAGGCTAAAGAATACTTTGCCGACATGAGACGGCATGAGATTCAGTTCCATCATGAAGGTGCTGCATGTGATGAGGCAATACTCATGGTAGGTACAAGTAAACTAAATTAAGAATGGGTTGATGATAAATTATACATGTACATACAAATTCTTTGTACTCAAGCTACTACATGGTGTTTTATCATGATTTTCTATGAACAGATACGATTGCAAACACTTTGTCAGCTGTTAGGTGTACAAAAACTATGATAAATATAGAGTAAACGATAAACAACCAAGAACTCTTGTTTATTGGCAACATTTTCATAGAAGTTACAAGAAAGTGCATGTTTCTATTGCCTGGAGGTGATGAAAATTGGTGGATTGCAAAAAAAACTGCTGATAGAAGTTTTAAAATGTGCTCTGTGGTTTTTGCTTGTAGGCATTCAGTAAAAGAAAGTCCATGACAGAAAAGATTGGCTTAACCGTGCTATGGAAGATCGCAAGTGGAGAAAGCAACAAGGATTGCCAGAGGTAAATGAGTAAGAGTGATTCTATGATTGAATGTGCTTCAGTTCAATCATGTCATTTTAAAAAACAAAAACTATAGGTGAATACTCAGTGAATGTTTTGTTTTCCTTCGATCAGTAGCACAATCCAGGAGTATAAACCATACAGTTACCACTAATTTTAAAATATCTTCAAAATGGAACGTTCAAATTCGTTGAAACTTTCCAGAAATACCTTTTAATAAATAAAGATCCTAGGCATGTAAAAGGTTTTGTAATGAGAAACAATTTGTAATTTTAATATTTTTGCTACAAACTGAAAACGCGCCATTTCGGGATGTAACGCGTAACATAAACATAAGCGGGATATGAAACTTTACTTCCCTATTCCACCTAAATCAACCACAGACTTCAGTTGTTGCTGAAAACATCTTTAATTGCATTCAACTCATATGTCTAGCTACGAATAAAGTAAATGAAACTTCCATGCGTAAGAAAATAAAGATATTTACGCTTATATGTCTTCTGTAACGCAGTAGGGGTTTTACTGTTACGGCTAAACATGTTATGATAAAATATTTTTCAAAGAAACATCCTTTTAGCCCGAAAAAATTGTGTAACAATTCTCATGAGACATTGTTCCTGTAACAAAAATTTCCACTCGATTGCTTGAGTCGCTCCGGAGATAAATTGAAATTTGTCCGATCCCAAACAGGTTGTTACAAACTAAATCTTGTCCAAAATAAACCTTACTTGCTGATTTCTTTTGAATCTCCACGGAAAGCGAAACATCCTTCAGAAGTGAAACTGTGCACGCGTAATTCTCATAACCACACCACTATGGCTGCGAAATCTGTTTCTTTTTTCCTCCCGTTAAGCGTCCAATATTTCCATTTTGATCGAGCCCCGAACACAAATGCATGATCCGCCATTGTGTAACACGAACCAAGCAACAAGAAACTAGCGATAACGAATTCGGGAGCAAAACATTCATTCACTCTGATGCGAAAATGCCTCCATTTTGATGCAACAGCCTTCGCAAACATTCACCATTGTTGGGGGGTCCTTACAAAGATTGCAGGGCCCAAAACAATAGAATTAAGCCACATGGAGTTCTGAGAAACGTGACTACTTGCGTGACAAACTCTGACGATTTGAAATGGAAGGAAAAGCAGATAAATATTCAATTAGAAAGAATTGTACCTAGGTATGTGATTTAACATTGATTTGCCCTAGTTGGTGAAAGTTTTCAGTCAAAAAAGTGCATTAATTTACCTGAAATTAAAAAATGGCCATGCCCACAATGCATTATGGGTAATGTAAAAATATTGAGTTTTGTCAATTTTTATGACCAGAAAACTTCAAAATTGTATTTTAAACATTCCTTATGCGAATAAGAACTATTTCACATCAAATAAAAACAAATTTGAAAAATCATTAATTTTAGCCTTTGTTACACATTTGTACCCCTGGATTGTGCCATTGATCTTCCAGATGGTTTAATGCATAAATTATTATGAGTTTAATAAAACTGTTTTTTTTTTATGAATTTTTTGACAGGTTTACCTATATGAAAAGACACGAAGACAGTTTCCTACACAGACTTTGTCAATAAAGAACTGGTTTTATTCTCAAATGCAGACAATGAGCGTTCAATTCCTTGTCTGGTTGATGGTTAGTAATAATATTATGGAGCTTATAATAAGCATGGCATAGACATTGCAAGAACGGCATCTTGTAAAATTTTGATGTTGTTTAGATCTGTTCAGTATGCCTGTGGCTCTTGTTCAGGCTAAATATGTAACAGCATAATTTACATGTAATTTCATATGGAAAAAAAGGAAAAATTAGCTGTAGTAATGCTGCCATGTTGCACAACTTCAACTGTGTACATGCCCACAAGCAAACCACTCTAGCCATTTTTACCATGAGAATAACAAATTACAGGTTCTTATGAGTATGGTTTCCTGCTTAGCAGCCTATCAGGTAACTGGAGTTCTGCTATCATACTCATGCTGCGAATAGAGACGGATACTGTAAATTTAAAGTAATTTCTTGCTCAAAAATGTCAGGGTACAGTGATCTCAACCAGACACCTTGAGTTGTAAACATACAGTGGCACCCTGCTATAATGAAGACCCCTTTATAACGAACAACATTTGAAAGCATGGGAGAATTACAGTAAAATGTGGGAAACGAACCCCGCTATAATGAATTGATTTTGACTGTCCCAACGCACAATTTGCCCCACTATAACAAATATTTTGTCCTGTCGCTCGCAGTCAGTAAAAACGACATGATGATACAAATGGTTGATAAGCCAAACATGACTCCTATTGGTTAAGATAGGAAACTTTGACCTTCAAAGCTTTGCTCTACTTAAATGTAGCTGTTCATGCACAAGTCTGTACACTGTTTTGCGTGGTGTATATCCCATTGTTCAGCTTGGTTCAGCAAAACTGTAGACAGGTTTGCATGGTGTATATCCCATTGTTCAGCTTAGTTACCCCGCTGTAACAAATATTTCTATTGTTAACCAGATAATTTGTTGTAACAGGGTCTTTGCTATAACAAAGACCCCGCTATAACAAACATCTTTTTCGGCACCGTGACACTTTGTTATAGCGGGGTGCCACTGTAATTGGCCAGTTTTCTCCAAGGATATTAGAGTTATTCTCAGTCAAAGATTTTGGAATTGTATCATACAAATATAATCTATTTTATCATCTCAGGCTTAAAGCCTGGCCAAAGAAAAGTCCTATTCACATGTCTAAAGAGAAATGACAAGAGAGAAGTCAAAGTTGCTCAACTAGCAGGGTCGGTGGCTGAACTGTCTGCATACCACCATGGCGAGGTAATTTTGTAAGAACTATTACCTTTTAGATAATTATTAGAACTGCATTAAATTTTTTGGTTCTCATTAAGAAACATCAGGCATTGTATCAAAAACTGAAATTTAAAAGTTCAAAACTTAATCTTCATCAGAATAATAATAATTTGTTATTGAGAGTTTTGGTGGGCAACACTGCCATGAAAATGTCAAGCTTGTAGAGTTAGAAAGTGGTATTCTATGTTGGAAATAATGTAACTATTAGAATTTGGACTAGAAATTCTGGATTTTGGGTTCAGGATTTTTTGCCTAAGTTGATGGAACATAGTTTTAAAAGATTAAAGCTTAACTGCTCAAATTGGAACATTTGCAACAAATCAACACATTTTGTGAACCATGATTCATATCATTCATATGTATCAGCACCTTGTATAGGTATTCTATCATCCAATTATCATATAGTGAAATCCAATTTTTCAAACCTCAAGGCAATTTGACTTCAAAACTCAAGGTTACAGCGCTGATTATATTGCAGTGAACACCTAAAGTATGTCTGGAATGTTTATTGTGCTGTAACCAATCACATGTGAGATCTTCACACCCCAGAAACCACAGGCAATGAATGGTTTCGTATCAGCCACGGAACAAATTATTTTCGTTTTGTTTTAACATCCAGTCTTTTTGCAAGGTTAGTGAACAATTATTTTTCCTTCCCATTTGTTTACAGTATGTGCTATAATAGCGAAGAATACAGGTTTGAGCAATTTTGAAATAAATTACAAAGCCGATGTGCCGGGCAGACACACGCAACGGTTTGGCGCGCAAATTTTCAAAGTTTTTGTGATGATCAAAATCGGTAGTTAGTTACGCCTGGTCGCAAATTTGTTCCACGGTCTTTCCAGTTTGTGATCTTGCGATCAAGGAACTTCTGCCGGCACAGTAGTTCAAGGGTTCAATCGTTAGCTTACATAACATAATCCCCTTGTTCTACAAAAAAATATTAGCAAGGTTTATGCTATCAGAAATGACAATATCACGATTGTTCATTTTTTATTATCTTTATGTGATGTCATTACATGGAAAGCTGGCTGCCGTCTCGTCATGTTGGCTTCTAATATTTTTCTTTCTAAAGTCGAACGATGACCTGGATGTGGTCCTCAGCACTGATCTTGGGGAACAGTTGTTGCCTGTGGTTTTTGTGGTGTGAAGATCTTGCATGTGATTGGTTACAACACAATAAACATTCCAGACATATTTTAGGTGTTCATGGCAATAAAATCAGCATTCTTTATCTGTTTACTTTATACTTATAGCACAAAGTTGCTTGAAATGATGGCAAGGTTTTAAAAATTGCATTTCACCAAAGGCATGGTAGTTTGAATAATGTGTTCTCTTGTCCCTCTTTTAGCAAAGTCTGATGGGAACAATCATCAACCTAGCACAGAATTTTGTTGGCAGCAATAACGTCAACCTACTTCAGCCAGTTGGCCAGTTTGGCACTCGTATCCACGGTGGAAAAGATGCTGCTAGTCCTCGTTACATCTTCACTTTGCTGAGTCCTTTGACCAAG
Organism: Platygyra sinensis; assembly: GCA_019787425.1. Classification (NCBI taxonomy): domain Eukaryota; kingdom Metazoa; phylum Cnidaria; class Anthozoa; order Scleractinia; family Merulinidae; genus Platygyra; species Platygyra sinensis. The sequence continues at coordinate 11,355 of JAHPZR010052773.1, forward strand.
CTTCTCTTTCCTGCACATGACATGCCGAGCCTTACGTACTTGTTTGATGACAACCTGCCTGTTGAACCAGAATGGTATTGCCCCATTCTTCCCACAGTTCTGATAAATGGGGCTGAAGGCATTGGTACTGGGTACAGTACCAAGGTGCCTAACTTTGATGTGCGTCAGGTTGTCAGCAATCTGAAGAAAATGATCAATGGAGAGGAATCAGAGGCTATGGTATTAATTTTACACCTTAGATACCCTATATTTTCATGAGGGATGTTTACCTTGGTTTTGTTTTGACTTTACTGAAGTGAAAATTTTTGTATGAACACAGTACCAAACCTTGGTAAATGGCAGCAAAATCAAAAGTAAGCAAACCTGTTTGTTGACAATTAAACACATAATCAGGCATGGCTTAGCTTAGTAACCGATGGTAACCAAGGAAAAGCATACATTGTCTCAACATTTTGGCAGCAAGTGTTTATGCATTCAGCATGTAAAGAAGGGAAAATAGACAGAGATTCCACCTAATATATGTAGGTTTCAAGTCAACAGGCAAAACATGCGAAATTAATTCGTGTTGAGTGAAAGAAATCTACAGTGTCCCTTTCACTGTCAAGTGTCATAAGCATTTCCTTTTTGTTACAAGGTCTGTAGCTTAGTAGCAGTACATAAGCAGGCACAACTAATACAATACCTGCCATAAAGTGAGAGAAAAAATTATTGTTGAGGTCTGTGGAGAAGGAAAGCAAATGCTAGAATTAAAGGAGTAACTGTAGTAAACTTCTCACATGAAAACACAGGTTAGACATAATTATATCTCATTAAAGCGTTGAGACCATCTGTGGTTCAGTGATGATTGATACCCTCAGTCGATACCTTGGCGGACACTCAAACAATGCTCCATTGACATCTTGATTGACAGTTGGTCGAGAGATGACTAATTTTTGATCAACTGACTGTTGATCGAGTGTTGACCAGGTAAAGATCGGGATGTCCACTCATGGTGTTACTCTGTAGGATCCTGTGGCATGCCAGAAAGGTGTTTCTCAGTTAATGACTTTTTTTTGTGAAAGCACATTGCAACCACTTTCCGATTTTTGAAGTCTATAGGTTGGCCCATGGAACAAACTTTTAATTTCTCAAAAAGTAAAACCGGGTTCCTGTGGACGGGGCGTTAACGTTAAAGAGAAAGAAGCCGGAGTTCTCCTGTTGGCATTAAAAGATACCGATCGATAACCACACGAATCTTCACCATCGATTGGTCATTAAATATTTATATCAATCGATAATTGATATCGATTGTAATTGATTATTGATTCCATTGGTTAGATACACCGGACTTAACAATGTCAGCAGTAGACACTGGATGCAGCTTAGCCATTTCACACAATATGTTGTGCAGTGTTGTACTATATGTCTAGTTCTTTTGACATGTGATCACTGTTGGGTAATATATTCAGCACAGACAGAATTGTCTCCTATCATAAGGCTCATTGCTTTTTGAAGATTGCCTGGTGCTACAGCAACTTAATTTTCTTTCCATCTATTTTTTTTTAATCCACCTTTAGATACCTTCTTTCAAGAATTTCATGGGCTCTATTACCCAGATTGATACACACAAATTCCTTGTGCAAGGTAATGTGGAAGTGACTGATAACAAAACTGTAGAGATCACTGAGCTGCCAGTTGGTACCTGGACCCAGGTCTACAAAGAGAATGTATTGGAACCAATGCTTCATGGTACAGAGAAAATTCCTCCAATCCTCACGTAAGTTAAAGGGAAATATTTGAACCAATTTTCAATTTTTGTTTATTTGTTTGTTTAAGTTTACTTATTTATTTACTGAACTATGCCAGCATGTTAAACTTAAACTTAACTTTATTGAACACTCACGAAAAGGGTTTTTTCAGTGAACAGTACAATGAATACAATAATAATAATAATAATAATAATAATAATAAACACCAAGTGTTGCATATATTGTGCTTTGTCTTGCAAAATGCTTGCACACCATTAAATTTGTAGTGATGTTTTTTTGCAAAGTACTTGAATTCCAACTTTTTCACCACCTGTTTCCTGGGTGAACTAAAGAAGTTTTGTGAAGAATTGAACTGGATTAAACTGGGCTATGCTTATACAGTCCATGACTTGCTAACTGAAACACTGTTTAAGTGTTTTGGAATAGTATTAACTAAGAAGCTCACCAACCTGGCTATCAACCCTCACATCATGCTCCATTGCCTGATTTCAAACCATGAAGGACTAGGTACGAGTCTGTAAATTATGGGATAAGCAACTATTGATACACATAGTCAGAAAGAGCACACCAAGATTTACAAAATCCCCAAGTTTGGTGTTAATCAGACTAGTTTTGACTGAGATACAGCGATTTAAAAACGTCAAAATTAACAAAGAAATATATGGTCATCCGGACACTGTGTCGGACAGCATCCGGGTGGCCATACATTTCTTTGTAAATTTTGACATTTTCAAATGGCTGTACCTTGCTTATTACTGGGTCTATTTACACCAAACTTAGGGATGTTGTAAAGTTTGGTCTGCACTTTGTGGCTATGTGGATCAATAGTTGCTAATCCCATAATTTACTGACTCGTACCTAGTCCTTCACGGTTTGAAATCA
>JAHPZR010052774.1:0-22842 GCA_019787425.1 Platygyra sinensis
TAATTGACATGATATACCAGAAGAGCTTTTGCTCCCAGTGCAAGATCCTTTGAAAACATGTAGTCAAGTTGTTCTGATGTCAGCAACTTTAGTTGAAGCCTTGATGTGAACTGGTTGATGACTAGAGTTTGAAAAATGAATTGTAGAGTTTCTGGTGTAGTTTGTCCCTAAACAGAGACATCCAATTTCTAAATCGGCCACAACTTTGGATTCAAAGAAGTTCGCGAAATCGTAGCGAAGTTCGCAACGTAGTTCCCAACCTCGTGGCGAGTTTTTGGTGCGTTGGTAACTACGTGATCAAATTGCCAAGTTTCGTTGCCAACTTTGGAATTTCCGAGCAAACTTCGGAACCTGTTCGTCAAAAGTTATGTGAAACCCTCTGTAATGGTACCAGAAGTGAAATGATAATCAGAACATTGAGTTAGTAAAATAACCATCATGATGATGATTGTGTTCTCTCGAAACTGTATACTGAAAATTGAAAGACTTGTGTGGAAAAGTTTCTGGTGAACAACAGGGTTCTCTCTAAGCACTACAGATAACAACCTGATCTAATCGTGTCTACATTATATTCCAGACTCAACTCAACAAGAAATGCCAAAAGAGCAAACACAGTAAAATCCGTGGAATTCCTAAACTCGATGATGCCAATGATGCAGGCGGCAGGAATTCGAAACAATGCACACTTATTTTGACTGAGGGAGACTCGGCCAAAACGCTGGCCGTCAGTGGCTTGAGTGTTGTCGGTAGGGACCAGTATGGAGTGTTTCCACTACGTGGCAAACTGTTGAATGTCAGGGATGCATCACACAAGCAGGTATAAATAATCTCCAAAATACGATCATGGGAAAATGATAACTAAAGGAGCAGGCTCTTAGGAACTATGAAATTTGGCATATAGTTTAATTTAGCCACAAGAACCACCCTGGGTCTAATTAAGCCTTTGACTCCTGTTCTGCCAATAACCAGTTGTGACAAGCTTTGGCTTTTGTTCCATTTCTGATGTCATCACCTTTGGTCAAAATTGGCATCCTCTATATTCAACTTCTGCAGGAGGTAAACATCTTTCCAATGATACCCAGATCAGAGTAATTGGCTCAATGGAACCTGAAATATGCACAAAAGTGCTCAGAGGTTTGACTGAAAAACTCGGAGTAGAATTTTCCTGCGACTAGATGTGGCTACTCCATGGTAAAAATCTGTTGGTTGCCAATTAGTGACTTTTGTCAAAATTTCTAACCGTGCCACTGGGAAAAAGTGTTACTGGCCAGATCAAGATGGAAAACTAATTTATATGGTCATGTACACATTCTTCACATATAAAATGTGCACAATATGGTAGATCACTGTGCATGATTTATGCCCAAGATCATTGATGCGAGTGTGAAATTTTACGCACCTTTTTTAAACAAGTAGAACATTGTTCTGCAAAAACTTTGCCTGCATCAAGCTCAACTCAGAGAAAATTTGATGTTTGTGTGTGTGATTACAGATTCTTGAAAATGCCGAGATCAACAATCTTATCAAGATCGTAGGTCTTCAATACAACAAAAAGTATACATCTGAAGAAGACCTTAAAAGCTTGAGATATGGCCATATCATGATCATGACAGACCAGGATCAAGATGGTTCTCACATCAAGGGGCTTCTGATCAACTTCATACACAGTAACTGGCCAGACTTGACACGCTTGCCATTCTTGGAGGAGTTTATTACTCCTATTGTTAAGGTGAGTGATCTGGGCTAGTGATTCGCCAAGCTGAGAGTACCAAACTCTTCATGACAATTGCCTTCCTTTGTTTTAGACAAGTATGGAACCTGAAGTCTCCAGCAGTATAAAGCCTTTGTTTCAGTAATCAATTGTTCTTTTTCTCATGCATTACTAGTTATTGCTTTGTTTCAAACTAAGGTCAGCAAAGGCAAAGAGGAGAAGGCCTTCTATAGCATTCCAGAGTACGAGGAGTGGAAAAACAACACAGAAAATGTCAAATCCTGGAAAGTCAAGTACTATAAAGGGTTGGGCACAAGCACTCCGAAGGAGGCTAAAGAATACTTTGCCGACATGAGACGGCATGAGATTCAGTTCCATCATGAAGGTGCTGCATGTGATGAGGCAATACTCATGGTAGGTACAAGTAAAACTAAATTAAGAATGGGTTGATGATAAAATTATACATGTACATACAAATTCTTTGTACTCAAGCTACTACATGGTGTTTTATCATGATTTTCTATGAACAGATACGATTGCAAACACTTTGTCAGCTGTTAGGTGTACAAAAACTATGATAAATATAGAGTAAACGATAAACAACCAAGAACTCTTGTTTATTGGCAACATTTTCATAGAAGTTACAAGAAAGTGCATGTTTCTATTGCCTGGAGGTGATGAAAATTGGTGGATTGCAAAAAAAACTGCTGATAGAAGTTTTAAAATGTGCTCTGTGGTTTTTGCTTGTAGGCATTCAGTAAAAAGAAAGTCAATGACAGAAAAGATTGGCTTAACCGTGCTATGGAAGATCGCAAGTGGAGAAAGCAACAAGGATTGCCAGAGGTAAATGAGTAAGAGTGATTCTATGATTGAATGTGCTTCAGTTCAATCATGTCATTTTAAAAAACAAAAACTATAGGTGAATACTCAGTGAATGTTTTGTTTTCCTTCGATCAGTAGCACAATCCAGGAGTATAAACCATACAGTTACCACTAATTTTAAAATATCTTCAAAATGGAACGTTCAAATTCGTTGAAACTTTCCAGAAATACCTTTTAATAAATAAAGATCCTAGGCATGTAAAAGGTTTTGTAATGAGAAACAATTTGTAATTTTAATATTTTTGCTACAAACTGAAAACGCGCCATTTCGGGATGTAACGCGTAACATAAACATAAGCGGGATATGAAACTTTACTTCCCTATTCCACCTAAATCAACCACAGACTTCAGTTGTTGCTGAAAACATCTTTAATTGCATTCAACTCATATGTCTAGCTACGAATAAAGTAAATGAAACTTCCATGCGTAAGAAAATAAAGATATTTACGCTTATATGTCTTCTGTAACGCAGTAGGGGTTTTACTGTTACGGCTAAACATGTTATGATAAAATATTTTTCAAAGAAACATCCTTTTAGCCCGAAAAAATTGTGTAACAATTCTCATGAGACATTGTTCCTGTAACAAAAATTTCCACTCGATTGCTTGAGTCGCTCCGGAGATAAATTGAAATTTGTCCGATCCCAAACAGGTTGTTACAAACTAAATCTTGTCCAAAATAAACCTTACTTGCTGATTTCTTTTGAATCTCCACGGAAAGCGAAACATCCTTCAGAAGTGAAACTGTGCACGCGTAATTCTCATAACCACACCACTATGGCTGCGAAATCTGTTTCTTTTTTCCTCCCGTTAAGCGTCCAATATTTCCATTTTGATCGAGCCCCGAACACAAATGCATGATCCGCCATTGTGTAACACGAACCAAGCAACAAGAAACTAGCGATAACGAATTCGGGAGCAAAACATTCATTCACTCTGATGCGAAAATGCCTCCATTTTGATGCAACAGCCTTCGCAAACATTCACCATTGTTGGGGGGTCCTTACAAAGATTGCAGGGCCCAAAACAATAGAATTAAGCCACATGGAGTTCTGAGAAACGTGACTACTTGCGTGACAAACTCTGACGATTTGAAATGGAAGGAAAAGCAGATAAATATTCAATTAGAAAGAATTGTACCTAGGTATGTGATTTAACATTGATTTGCCCTAGTTGGTGAAAGTTTTCAGTCAAAAAAGTGCATTATTTACCTGAAATTAAAAAATGGCCATGCCCACAATGCATTATGGGTAATGTAAAAATATTGAGTTTTGTCAATTTTTATGACCAGAAAACTTCAAAATTGTATTTTAAACATTCCTTATGCGAATAAGAACTATTTCACATCAAATAAAAACAAATTTGAAAAATCATTAATTTTAGCCTTTGTTACACATTTGTACCCCTGGATTGTGCCATTGATCTTCCCAGATGGTTTAATGCATAAATTATTATGAGTTTAATAAAACTGTTTTTTTTTTTTATGAATTTTTTGACAGGTTTACCTATATGAAAAAGACACAAAGACAGTTTCCTACACAGACTTTGTCAATAAAGAACTGGTTTTATTCTCAAATGCAGACAATGAGCGTTCAATTCCTTGTCTGGTTGATGGTTAGTAATAATATTATGGAGCTTATAATAAGCATGGCATAGACATTGCAAGAACGGCATCTTGTAAAATTTTGATGTTGTTTAGATCTGTTCAGTATGCCTGTGGCTCTTGTTCAGGCTAAATATGTAACAGCATAATTTACATGTAATTTCATATGGAAAAAAAGGAAAAATTAGCTGTAGTAATGCTGCCATGTTGCACAACTTCAATTGTGTACATGCCCACAAGCAAACCACTCTAGCCATTTTTACCATGAGAATAACAAATTACAGGTTCTTATGAGTATGGTTTCCTGCTTAGCAGCCTATCAGGTAACTGGAGTTCTGCTATCATACTCATGCTGCGAATAGAGACGGATACTGTAAATTTAAAGTAATTTCTTGCTCAAAAATGTCAGGGTACAGTGATCTCAACCAGACACCTTGAGTTGTAAACAATACAGTGGCACCCTGCTATAATGAAGACCCCTTTATAACGAACAACATTTGAAAGCATGGGAGAATTACAGTAAAATGTGGGGAAACGAACCCCGCTATAATGAATTGATTTTGACTGTCCCAACGCACAATTTGCCCCACTATAACAAATATTTTGTCCTGTCGCTCGCAGTCAGTAAAAACGACATGATGATACAAATGGTTGATAAGCCAAACATGACTCCTATTGGTTAAGATAGGGAAACTTTGACCTTCAAAGCTTTGCTCTACTTAAATGTAGCTGTTCATGCACAAGTCTGTACACTGTTTTGCGTGGTGTATATCCCATTGTTCAGCTTGGTTCAGCAAAACTGTAGACAGGTTTGCATGGTGTATATCCCATTGTTCAGCTTAGTTACCCCGCTGTAACAAATATTTCTATTGTTAACCAGATAATTTGTTGTAACAGGGTCTTTGCTATAACAAAGACCCCGCTATAACAAACATCTTTTTCGGCACCGTGACACTTTGTTATAGCGGGGTGCCACTGTAATTGGCCAGTTTTCTCCAAGGATATTAGAGTTATTCTCAGTCAAAGATTTTGGAATTGTATCATACAAATATAATCTATTTTATCATCTCAGGCTTAAAGCCTGGCCAAAGAAAAGTCCTATTCACATGTCTAAAGAGAAATGACAAGAGAGAAGTCAAAGTTGCTCAACTAGCAGGGTCGGTGGCTGAACTGTCTGCATACCACCATGGCGAGGTAATTTTGTAAGAACTATTACCTTTTAGATAATTATTAGAACTGCATTAAATTTTTTGGTTCTCATTAAGAAACATCAGGCATTGTATCAAAAACTGAAATTTAAAAGTTCAAAACTTAATCTTCATCAGAATAATAATAATTTGTTATTGAGAGTTTTGGTGGGCAACACTGCCATGAAAATGTCAAGCTTGTAGAGTTAGAAAGTGGTATTCTATGTTGGAAATAATGTAACTATTAGAATTTGGACTAGAAATTCTGGATTTTGGGTTCAGGATTTTTTGCCTAAGTTGATGGAACATAGTTTTAAAAGATTAAAGCTTAACTGCTCAAATTGGAACATTTGCAACAAATCAACACATTTTGTGAACCATGATTCATATCATTCATATGTATCAGCACCTTGTATAGGTATTCTATCATCCAATTATCATATAGTGAAATCCAATTTTTCAAACCTCAAGGCAATTTGACTTCAAAACTCAAGGTTACAGCGCTGATTATATTGCAGTGAACACCTAAAGTATGTCTGGAATGTTTATTGTGCTGTAACCAATCACATGTGAGATCTTCACACCCCAGAAACCACAGGCAATGAATGGTTTCGTATCAGCCACGGAACAAATTATTTTCGTTTTGTTTTAACATCCAGTCTTTTTGCAAGGTTAGTGAACAATTATTTTTCCTTCCCATTTGTTTACAGTATGTGCTATAATAGCGAAGAATACAGGTTTGAGCAATTTTGAAATAAATTACAAAGCCGATGTGCCGGGCAGACACACGCAACGGTTTGGCGCGCAAATTTTCAAAGTTTTTGTGATGATCAAAATCGGTAGTTAGTTACGCCTGGTCGCAAATTTGTTCCACGGTCTTTCCAGTTTGTGATCTTGCGATCAAGGAACTTCTGCCGGCACAGTAGTTCAAGGGTTCAATCGTTAGCTTACATAACATAATCCCCTTGTTCTACAAAAAAATATTAGCAAGGTTTATGCTATCAGAAATGACAATATCACGATTGTTCATTTTTTATTATCTTTATGTGATGTCATTACATGGAAAGCTGGCTGCCGTCTCGTCATGTTGGCTTCTAATATTTTTCTTTCTAAAGTCGAACGATGACCTGGATGTGGTCCTCAGCACTGATCTTGGGGAACAGTTGTTGCCTGTGGTTTTTGTGGTGTGAAGATCTTGCATGTGATTGGTTACAACACAATAAACATTCCAGACATATTTTAGGTGTTCATGGCAATAAAATCAGCATTCTTTATCTGTTTACTTTATACTTATAGCACAAAGTTGCTTGAAATGATGGCAAGGTTTTAAAAATTGCATTTCACCAAAGGCATGGTAGTTTGAATAATGTGTTCTCTTGTCCCTCTTTTAGCAAAGTCTGATGGGAACAATCATCAACCTAGCACAGAATTTTGTTGGCAGCAATAACGTCAACCTACTTCAGCCAGTTGGCCAGTTTGGCACTCGTATCCACGGTGGAAAAGATGCTGCTAGTCCTCGTTACATCTTCACTTTGCTGAGTCCTTTGACCAAGCTTCTCTTTCCTGCACATGACATGCCGAGCCTTACGTACTTGTTTGATGACAACCTGCCTGTTGAACCAGAATGGTATTGCCCCATTCTTCCCACAGTTCTGATAAATGGGGCTGAAGGCATTGGTACTGGGTACAGTACCAAGGTGCCTAACTTTGATGTGCGTCAGGTTGTCAGCAATCTGAAGAAAATGATCAATGGAGAGGAATCAGAGGCTATGGTATTAATTTTACACCTTAGATACCCTATATTTTCATGAGGGATGTTTACCTTGGTTTTGTTTTGACTTTACTGAAGTGAAAATTTTTGTATGAACACAGTACCAAACCTTGGTAAATGGCAGCAAAATCAAAAGTAAGCAAACCTGTTTGTTGACAATTAAACACATAATCAGGCATGGCTTAGCTTAGTAACCGATGGTAACCAAGGAAAAGCATACATTGTCTCAACATTTTGGCAGCAAGTGTTTATGCATTCAGCATGTAAAGAAGGGAAAATAGACAGAGATTCCACCTAATATATGTAGGTTTCAAGTCAACAGGCAAAACATGCGAAATTAATTCGTGTTGAGTGAAAGAAATCTACAGTGTCCCTTTCACTGTCAAGTGTCATAAGCATTTCCTTTTTGTTACAAGGTCTGTAGCTTAGTAGCAGTACATAAGCAGGCACAACTAATACAATACCTGCCATAAAGTGAGAGAAAAAATTATTGTTGAGGTCTGTGGAGAAGGAAAGCAAATGCTAGAATTAAAGGAGTAACTGTAGTAAACTTCTCACATGAAAACACAGGTTAGACATAATTATATCTCATTAAAGCGTTGAGACCATCTGTGGTTCAGTGATGATTGATACCCTCAGTCGATACCTTGGCGGACACTCAAACAATGCTCCATTGACATCTTGATTGACAGTTGGTCGAGAGATGACTAATTTTTGATCAACTGACTGTTGATCGAGTGTTGACCAGGTAAAGATCGGGATGTCCACTCATGGTGTTACTCTGTAGGATCCTGTGGCATGCCAGAAAGGTGTTTCTCAGTTAATGACTTTTTTTTGTGAAAGCACATTGCAACCACTTTCCGATTTTTGAAGTCTATAGGTTGGCCCATGGAACAAACTTTTAATTTCTCAAAAAGTAAAACCGGGTTCCTGTGGACGGGGCGTTAACGTTAAAGAGAAAGAAGCCGGAGTTCTCCTGTTGGCATTAAAAGATACCGATCGATAACCACACGAATCTTCACCATCGATTGGTCATTAAATATTTATATCAATCGATAATTGATATCGATTGTAATTGATTATTGATTCCATTGGTTAGATACACCGGACTTAACAATGTCAGCAGTAGACACTGGATGCAGCTTAGCCATTTCACACAATATGTTGTGCAGTGTTGTACTATATGTCTAGTTCTTTTGACATGTGATCACTGTTGGGTAATATATTCAGCACAGACAGAATTGTCTCCTATCATAAGGCTCATTGCTTTTTGAAGATTGCCTGGTGCTACAGCAACTTAATTTTCTTTCCATCTATTTTTTTTTAATCCACCTTTAGATACCTTCTTTCAAGAATTTCATGGGCTCTATTACCCAGATTGATACACACAAATTCCTTGTGCAAGGTAATGTGGAAGTGACTGATAACAAAACTGTAGAGATCACTGAGCTGCCAGTTGGTACCTGGACCCAGGTCTACAAAGAGAATGTATTGGAACCAATGCTTCATGGTACAGAGAAAATTCCTCCAATCCTCACGTAAGTTAAAGGGAAATATTTGAACCAATTTTCAATTTTTGTTTATTTGTTTGTTTAAGTTTACTTATTTATTTACTGAACTATGCCAGCATGTTAAACTTAAACTTAACTTTATTGAACACTCACGAAAAGGGTTTTTCAGTGAACAGTACAATGAATACAATAATAATAATAATAATAATAATAATAATAAACACCAAGTGTTGCATATATTGTGCTTTGTCTTGCAAAATGCTTGCACACCATTAAATTTGTAGTGATGTTTTTTTGCAAAGTACTTGAATTCCAACTTTTTCACCACCTGTTTCCTGGGTGAACTAAAGAAGTTTTGTGAAGAATTGAACTGGATTAAACTGGGCTATGCTTATACAGTCCATGACTTGCTAACTGAAACACTGTTTAAGTGTTTTGGAATAGTATTAACTAAGAAGCTCACCAACCTGGCTATCAACCCTCACATCATGCTCCATTGCCTGATTTCAAACCATGAAGGACTAGGTACGAGTCTGTAAATTATGGGATAAGCAACTATTGATACACATAGTCAGAAAGAGCACACCAAGATTTACAAAATCCCCAAGTTTGGTGTTAATCAGACTAGTTTTGACTGAGATACAGCGATTTAAAAACGTCAAAATTAACAAAGAAATATATGGTCATCCGGACACTGTGTCGGACAGCATCCGGGTGGCCATACATTTCTTTGTAAATTTTGACATTTTCAAATGGCTGTACCTTGCTTATTACTGGGTCTATTTACACCAAACTTAGGGATGTTGTAAAGTTTGGTCTGCACTTTGTGGCTATGTGGATCAATAGTTGCTAATCCCATAATTTACTGACTCGTACCTAGTCCTTCACGGTTTGAAATCAGACAATAGGCTAGTTTCGAATTGTGCAGAAACAAAAGAACAGAGTCGAGGTTCAGGGGAATAATTAGCATTTTGTATTGTTCATAACAAAGGAAAATGCAAATTATTCCCCTGAACCTCGACTCTGTTCTTTTGTTTCTGCACAATTCGAAACTAGCCTATTGACAATGACTGTTTTTGTACAAGGAATGCATTAATTATCTGTGCAGAAGGATAATGCATCCTCGCTCATTAACTGCCTGGACAAAATTGGGCAAACATTTGTAGTTCGTCTGGTTATGCATCTCTAGAAATAAAGATGGGCACAAATATTTGCTGAGTTTATTCAGAGGCATAATGCCTCTATGTAGTATGAAAACATCCATTGAAGAGCTTGTTAAGAGGAATTCATGTACAGCAAAAGTTTCTGGAACTGTGCAAGCTACAATTGTTTTTGTCATCTTTCAGTGATTACAAAGAATACCACACTGATGTAACAGTCAAGTTTATACTAAGCATGACAGAGGACAAGTTAGCTGAGGCAGAGCAGGCAGGATTGCACAAGAAGTTTAAACTTGAAAGCACAATTTCCACCAGTAACATGGTGAGTGGCCATTCTAACAGGAATTAGTGTTTTTTTAGCTTGGGCAATTTGTTGCCCCATTTCATGTTTTTGCTTTCAAATTTCCAAATAAATTTTAGATGGATAGAAGAAAAATAATTTTCCAAAGAAAAGCAAAATTAATGGTCTGTAATGGAAAACAAATGGCCTTAACTAAAAAGGTCTTTTGCAAAGTATGCTCAAACTCTGCTTGCAGTTTGTATGCACTTAAAGTTGGCAGTGATGCAGGGTGTCAAGTTCCTATTCCTGTTTTTCCTATTTTTTGGCCTGCCTCCTATTTTCTCCTATTTTTTCATGAAATTCCTAGTTTTTCCTATTTTTTTTAGGGTTTCGCTAGGTACACAGAAAAATTTTGACAATAAAATCGATTAATACTACAAAAAACTGAAACTTCATGTCAAAAAAAGACCAGTTTGAAGTCTTTATGAGTGATTTTCTTCTGAAACTCGTGCCCAGACTTTCTCAGTGGTTTTGATAGCATGCAAGGGATGTGAAGTTACATCTTACTGACAATGAACTTGTCATTGGTGAGAGCCTGGCTATTCTTGGCATTAGAGAATTTTATGTTGCCAACAAACAAACTGTTAAATAAATGTATGATGCTTGACGCTGCTAAGACCAAGCAAGATCAAGCAATGCAAAGCTTGGAGAAAATAGGACAAAGGAGAAAATTGTTGACTGACAAACAGCACAAACTATTAGAAAAGACCATGTCCTCAACAGCAAATGCTGCCTTCAAGAAAAGAAAAGCAAAGGTTATCAAATCTGCTAAAGAGTGAAAACGGTATAGTGTTGGACTTCTTGGTTGTTGACGTTCAAAAGTCGTGGTTGGCTTTTATTGTAAGGAGGACACATTTGGTGGCATTGATATTGTTTTGGTTTGTCAAAAACACACAAGTGAATAGTACTTCTCGTGCGCACTGATTGGCTAGCTCAGAGGCGATTAGCCAAGTACTATTCACCTCCGAGCAGCCAAAGAAAAACAAAATGGCTTTTGCCGGCATATTGTCGCAAATAAAGTTACTCTTTGGCCTGCTATACGCTAGTTATTCAGCTTGTGTGGTATATACTAAAACAATTATTCACCTCAGTGTCGGTGAAAGTGGTGGATATTTACCTCCACTTTGGTGAATTATTGCTAATTATCATTCTGACAGTTTTAAGGACTAATGACTTTAATTAAAGGCATCTTGTGAAGTATCTAATGAAATTTCGAAGCTGGTAATTGTTGTAGGATGAGTTGTGCTTGGTAACATAGGTAGTAACACTCGTTTTTGTTGATACAGCAATGCATTGTGGATGTATGCCATGGTTAAGTGTTAAGTTGTCGGGTGTTAAGAGGATAGAACTCAAAGAAATTCTCCTATTTTTTCCCTATTTTTGGGGTGAGAATTCCTATTTATTTCCTATTTTTTGGCCACTGTCTTTCCTGTTTTCCTATTTTCGAAGTATCTTTTGTCACTTGACACCCTGAGTGATGTTGTAGTGGTGAGAGTGCTGGTCTCGCACTGCAACTGCTCAAGTCATGGATGCTCATTGAGTTTGTTTTAAGTTCTTTCTCTTGGTTTGAGTGGTGTTCAATTTTCATCCGTTTGATTTGTTGGCCTATTGCTATAATCCAGTGGTTTTAGTGAACTTACAACTGGCACTGGTGAATATTTTCAGGAAGGTAAACCAGCTTTGAGTTAGCATCCAATCAAATCATGTGTCTTAAAAGCCCCCTAGTATCAAGGCTCTGCCATTGCTTGATTTCAAACTGTGAAAAACTAGGTACGAGTCTGTTAATTATGGGATAAGCAACTATTGATCCACATAGTCTGAAAGAACACACCGAGATTTGCAAAATCCCCAAGTTTGGTGTTAATCAGGTTAGTTTTCACTGAGATACAGTCATTTGAAAATGTCAAAATTTAAAAAGAAATGTATGGCCATCATTTCTTTGAATTGTTAATATTGAGGTTTTTATCCCATAATCAACAGACTCATACCTAGTCCTTCACGGTTTGAAATCAGGCAATGTGAGAGAAAGGGGTTAATTCTGTGAATGGACTAATTAGGGCTCTCACTTGGTTAGGACAGTGCAAAAAACTGTTTGATAGAAGTTTTAGCAGAGCTACATGTGGTTTTCTTTACATCTCAAATTTGATGTTTCAAGTGAACATTTCAGTTTCTCTTTAGGTTTTACAATATGCTGATTTTAGTTTCATTTTTCTTGTTTTGCTTTTTCCATGTTCTCTGTGGCAGTTAAATGGGCACTGTCACAAGAATTTTGCTGTTTTAGGTCAATTCTGCGCTAAAATCATTACTTTAAGGCTTTAATCATAAACGAAATGCTTCTGTAAAGCTACGGAGAGGGCTAACCATAACAAATTTCTTGAGGATTTTTGACACTTTTGGCATCAAAACTTGAAAAAAATTGGCCAATTTTTTCAAATTTCAATCCATTTCCACCTGTGCCATCCGTAGCGACAGGAAACAGTTTCAGTACCTTTAAATAGTCTTAAATAACAAAACTAGGTCATTTACTGGTAGTTTTGTAATTCAAATGATGTGAAGGCACCTTCTGGCTTTTTATTACTACCGAAACAGGTAGACCGCGAATTCAAAGACAAGAGTGACAGTTGATTGTGGCGCCAAACGTTAACGATATTGGTCATTTGGATTTATTTGTCACATGGAAAAGCTGAACGCACGCGGTACCATTCCTTTCTCCTTGCTGACTTCGCCGGTACACCTTGTTGTTCGCCCTTTGGAGTTTTGGAGTCAACCATTTTTGTGGAAGCCCAAATACTTCAACTGAAACTTTTCTTTTACGTTCGCGGTGATGGAATCTAAAAGGTTTCCTCTTAAGCTTTCATGTATAGATTTCCCGCGAATTAGAGTTCCCCTTTTGCAGTTTACAGAATACGTCATTGTTAAATCACGCACTGGAATGTGACCACATGCGTTCACCTTTTTCTTGTGAGAAACAAAGCCACGTGACCAAAATCGTAGACATTTGCCGCCGAAGTCAACTGCCACGCTTGTCTTTGAATTTGCAGTCTACCTGTTTCGGTAGTAAGTTGCCAAATAGCATGACAATGCCCCTTTAAATTACCTTAAGGTGATTCTTCAGAACTAAAAATTGCCGATTAACTTTTTGAAAATTTACCAAACGATAAAAATGTTAGGTCACCATTCTTGCTTAAGAGATGTGACAAGCCATTCTTATCCCATTTATGCCTGTACTCATGCTAATCATGCACGTTATTAATTACTCTGTGTTACACTTTGCAGCAGCTTGAAACATAGTTTATTATAGTAATACTTGGGGAAAAAACTTGATGGGTAGAAAGTGTTGAAAATATAGAACAATGTCATAAAACTTGTGGAAAAGCTGCACTATTTAAAACAACATGGATGTAAAGCATTTGTAGAGTCATTGTTTTACAAAGTCATAATTTGAGTCACAAAGTAATGGTTTTGTGCACTCTTTCACCTTTTTTTTTCCCTCTGATAATTTGTTATATATTATTTTAAATTAAATAGAATAATATTTACACTATTTTTATGCAATAACAAAAATATAGATTACCATGCCCGTTTTAAAAAAAATTAAGCATTTATTTCCCTGTTGAGCTTAGCTTGAGGGAAATTTCTTTTGTTCTGTACGTGCACAAAATTGTGCATAGTAAGGATTTGCAATGCAATACTGAGAAATTATCTTTACAAACTTCACGCATAGTTAATAGAGGGGAATGGTTATGAAACTCGTCAAAGTTCTTTGTTGTATGTTTTTGTTCGCTTTTTGGGCTCTGACCCTGCACAAAACACAATAGTTGTTTACTCCGAAATGAGGAACCAACCAATAGAAACGTGCTGGTTACGTAATTCATGCATAGTGTATGAGGGCAAAACAAAAGATTGTGCAGGGTCGTGGACCTTCCAACATGAATCTTGGCGTCTTTGTTTGCTCTTTTGATGTTTGCTGGGCTTCCTAACCAGTCCCCTCTATAAACTATGCTTCACGTTGATAATCAATGAACTGTTTCACAATGCTTCTATTCAGGTTTTGTTTGATGCTTTGGGATGTCTACGCAAGTACGAGTCACCACTAGACATACTTAAAGAGTTTTTTGAGCTTCGTTTAGAAAGGTATGCTATTCGCAAGGCATGGCTGGAAGGAATGTTGACAGCAGAATCATCCAAGCTGAACAGTCAAGCACGCTTCATCTTGGAAAAGATTGAAGGACAGATTGTTATTGGTAAGAGCTCTGCTTGGAACACACAACAAATAGATGTTATGAAGGTCATACTTAGCAAATCACTGAGTTCCTAAATATGCAGATGCCACCTAATTATTTCTGGATTTCTAATGTTTCATGGTTGCCCCTTACATGTATATCAGAAAACAATACTAAATAGTTCCCCTATTGAGTAATGAGGAAATAACAACAACAAAACAATGATATCGTGTTGTAAGATCCACTTAGGTGGTACACTCAAAATTCAAAGCCCAAACTGGTAAATACTTGTATTCAATTTCTTTCAGTGCTAAAATCTTGTTTTTTTCTGCATTTAAAAAAATGTCAATTCAGTTTATGCAGTATGTGATGGGGATAATATGTGTTTTAGTCATTTGTACCTGAATTTTTTTTTCCTCAGAAACCGATCTAAGCGTGATATCATCACAACCCTGGTACAGAAAGGATACCCCTCTGATCCGATCAAGGCCTGGAAAGAACTACAGAAATCAAATGTTCCTGAAGACGGAGATGTAGATGATGCTTCCAGTGTAGCTAGTTCTGCCTCTGGTGCTGGTGGCCCTGACTTCAACTATTTGTTGTCCATGTCTATGCTGTCACTTTCCCGAGAAAAGAAGGAAGAACTCTTGAAGAACGAGATAATAAGGTAAGAGGTGGCAATGCTTTAGGGTCTGATTACTTGAGGCGGGCTGGCCGGTTAGCCCGGCTGGTGTCAGTTTGCCGGGATCTCAGCATGGTTGTTAAACACAACAAAATTCAACTCCGCGATTATATGACAACCGGGCCAGCCCAGTTAGCCGAGATCTCGGTATCGCGGTGCTGGGATCCCGGCTAACCGGGCTGAGATTTTTCCATGTAATCACGTTTGCCGGGCCAGCGCGGCTTATTAAGCCAATGAGAGTACAAAATCAAGCTCGCTCTGGTTTCCCATGGTTCATTGCATCAGCCATCAACCAATCAACCGGGTGGCTCACCTCATGTAATACCGGCCTGAAAGTCATCTCGGCACACCGAGGCAGCTCAGCTAACCAGGCCAGCCAAGCTCATGTAATCAGGCCCTTAGCCAATTACAATCTTATTCCCAAGAGCTCAAATACACCTTGACCAACATGTGGGGAATGCGACTATCAACTGCTGGTCAAGAGAGACCTGGGCTTTGGGTATGAGATCAAGTTAAGGGGTGTTGCCACGCTACTTCGCATATTTGTAGAAAGCCAAACGATGTCTTCGCATCAATTGAATTCCAAAACTTACAGCTGTAAGATCTAGTTTTGTTACTAAAGACTATTTGAATGTACTGCAACTGTTTCCTGTCGCCTGTCGCTACGGATGGCATGGATGGAAATGGATATAAACTTGAAAACAATTGCCAATTTCTTCAGGTTTTGATGCTTTGTGTTCCAAAAATCCTCAAGAAATTAATAATATTATGGTTAGTTGTAGCTTTACAGAAGCATTTTGTTTATGATTAAGTGGGGAGAAACTTAACTACAAGTCTGTTGCTAAGAAAATCTCAAAACCTCCTTTGTTTTTGGCTCCTGAAGTCCAGTGGGCATTAAAGTTTACCCTGTTTGTTCGATTCACTTTTCCTTTAAGGTTTCGAAACACGCCCATATTTGGTTATGTCATGTAACCACAAAAAAAAAACGTCAAAAAACTCGGACTAAGTGGAATCGTTTTCGAAATATAACAATGCGTTTTGCCAAAACACAGCATTATCTACAACTTGTAGTATGCGTTTGAGGAAATGTACAATATTTCAAAAGTTATAGATCTTTAAGTGCTTTTATAGCCTCTTAAATTGACCTAAAACAACAAAATCCTCATGACACTGCTCCTATAAAAGAAGTTGGGTTTGCAACAATAGGTGCACAGAGGATGCCAGCTATGAGCCTTTCTCCTCTGTAATACAGAAAGAGCAACACACCATGTCCCCAGAGCGGCCATTAGTAAATGTCTAGCAAATCTACGTTTACTGGAAGACAGCCGTCAGGGGAGACAATTTTGACAAGCTAGATTATTTCCATCCTGGATCCATGTTGAAGCCATACCACTCAATATTTCATTGAACATTGTGGAATATGATGCCCTTAGATATTAGACTATCACCCAGCCTTCTCAGCTTTTAAGTCAGGAATGAACAAGTTTATAATGCCTTTATAATTTATTTTTATTCTGATTATTAAAGAATTAACAAATAGATTCCATGTTGCTGTGCGTCTGTTCAGTAATAATCACAGATGACGTCAAAATGTGGTAAGAACAAATGAGTGGCACACGAGGCATAGCAGAGTGTGTCACTGATGTTCTTACCACATTTTGACGTCTCCTGTGATCTATTACTGAAGAGACCCACGGCAACATGGAATCTACTCGTTTAATGTAGTAACGAAAAGCCTTTTATTTTCAAATATTTCAACATAATGCAAAAGCCGGTCTTTGCCCTGCCTTTGCCCACTTTGGCAAGGACGAAAAAAGCCATTTGACGTAATCTATTATCTATAGCGTAGCAAAGAATTGTGATTGGTCGAGGAAAATCATACCACTGCCAAACCTGACCCGAGCGTCGCTCCTCATGGAATGAAAACTTGCAGCAAAAGCAGAACTGAACTGTGAAATTTAAAAATCTTGAAAAAATGCTGGAAAAGCAAGTCAGTCTTTGTCATCAGAGCAACCCTGTGAGCCAAAAAGCTTGGACATTGCCTTGAAAATTGCAGGAGTTGAAAAAATACCTTCTGATTTTAAGAATTGATGTTTTGATTTTTTTATCTCTGACATCAATCAGTGTGTCAACAGTTGTTTTGACACTGGGAAAAGTTGAATTTTTTAAATAAATTAATCTCAGAAACATTACCGTCGCTTGCAACTAGCTGACCACACGTGTGACAAAAACATGTTCTGATGGCCACTCAAAATTTAAAGTTTTGACAATCAAACTTCAAAGTTTACACGCCCACTTGGGAACGTTTTGACGCCACTCCGCAAACATATGAAGGGAAGCAAAGTCAGCAACGCGTACGGGCATTTTGTCTTTTACGAAAATCAGAATAAAAGAAATCAATAGAGGAATTTCTGTTGGATATCTACTGTGACCTTTAGTTTACAATATGTAGGGGAATTAAGGAAAAAAGTCTTCACCTCAACATTGTCTGCATGGTATGTGGCAGAAGATCTTCATTTTTTCTCTGAATCCACTCTGACGTTTAAAGGCCTCAAAAGACCAGTCTTGAATATGATTTTTTGGTAAGGACACCTGAAAGTAAATGGGAGTGAAGCATCAAACAACACCAACACAGCAGTTGCATGCAAAGCCCCGAATCAAATTGAAATCTCTTGCACGAAAAAAGGCCTACACGTCAGGCACAAACGGTCGGAGTTTCCAGTACCGAAACGAATAAACATTGAATAAAGCGAAAAAACAAGAGATGTTTCTTCTTCGACAAGCAGGCGTAAATTACTTAGCACATGTGAAAGGTTCATCGAGGAAAAAGAAGCAACAAAAGTCTAAACATGACGAAGCCAATGGCCATTTTTATGCTAGAGACGTTTAAGCTGTCTAGACAACATTAACGTCTAAGACGTCTGGTATAAAAACGAGACGCATTTAATTACATGGCCTAACAAAGAAAAATTACTTTTTTTATAAAAAAGACTGGGTTCTACACTCGGACGACACTCGAAACAAGCAACTTTTAGCCCGTCAACATACAAACAAACCTACTAGATGGTAACATGGCAGTCGGTTAAGGGCGTCGCGTTTTTATACTAGACAGGTTTAACGTCTTGAACGTTAAAGGCGACTGATAAGAGCGTCGTTTAGACGCTCTTAAAAGAGGACGTTAAAGCTGACAGACGTTAAAGGCGTCTTCCTTATTTTTCGTTTTTATACTAGACGTTAAAGCTGTCTCGAGACAGCTTTAACGTCCGAGATGACATTAACGTCCCTAGCATAAAAACGGCCAATGTCAAAAGAAAAGAACTTGAAGAAACCTCTGCCACGATAAAAGACGCAGCTTTCGCGCTTGGAAATACCGGTCAAGGCTGTAGTATTGAAAATGTCATGAACGAAATCACACAGTTCGCACCTGCAGAATGACAAAATGTGAGTCGGTGTTTTTCTGTGGAGAGTTGAATAGGCATCCAGATCAAAAACAGGAGTTTCATTCGTTCTGATTTTCAAAACTCCAAACACAAAATGCCCGAACGTGTTGCTGATCGACTTTGCTTGACTTCAAATGTTTGTGGAGAGGCGCCAAAAAGTTCCAAAGTGAGCGGATAAACTTTGAAGTTTGATTGTCAAAACTTTGAATTTTGATTGGCCATCAGAACATGTTTTTGGCATGCGTGTGGACAGCTAGTTGCAAGCGACGGTACCAAGACCGAGTTTGTCTGTGGTTTAGTCTCGCTAGACTGCTGACTGAGACTGCTCAAAAAATTTTTCTGGATCATTTTCTAAAAGAAACGGCTTTATCTTTCTTCTTCTGACTTCTCAAACCTGTTCAATGCCTCAGCAAAACTTTTTTGTACCTTTTGCCCAGTCATGTAAAATATTATCCTAGTTCTCAAAACTTTCCGCCATTTTAAAACGGCAGAGGGAAAAATTTTGTAATGATGACGTCAATCATGCATCTGTCCTCCTATAGATCATAGGCAAGAACCAATCAAAATGCAAGAATACCTTGGGTTATTATATAAGGGTGCATTCCTTTGGGAGGATCTGGATTTCTGATCTGTGGCGTTCCTTTCGAGCAATTCCTTTTTCAGATCAGTGATCTATAGAATCCACTCTAGACAAGGATTCATCGGATCAGTTATCCGGTGCCTTCCTTTGGGTGAAGGATCCGAAATTAATCACTGTAAGTGGTCTTTAAAAATTTAAAACCTGTTTCTGCCTAATTGAGCAAAAGTCATCAGAAAATCGACAAAGTGCTAGTGAAATTTCAATGGGTTGTGCAAAACTTTGTTTCGGTTTTACCACAAAATTGTCGTGTAATTCCAGAATACTCGTGGATACTCATGCTTGTTTTGTAACATTACTTGAGATGTTATTCACGACTGGTTTTACTCGTTTGTTTTAGCGACCCCTTGCTATTTTGCAGTACGTTTAGGTTGTTTTAACGCTTTTTACGCCTATTGTCATGGTAACTGATCCTACGAACCAAAGTTCTGTTCCTTTGGTACGCCATGATCTGAGCGATCTTGGATCAGAAATCCTGATCCTGATCCTCCCAAAGGAACACAACCTAATATTCCTTAGATTAGCTACATGGTGATCTGTCTCCTACGAAGTGTTCTACTCTTTTAAAGATTATCCTTATGACCTTTTTTGTGTATATAAAGACTTGTGTGCCTACCTGAGTGTAATACCTATAGTAATAAAATACCATGTTGCAATTTAGATGGAGGAGCTGGATATTTTACGAGGAAAGTCCCCCCAGGACCTCTGGATGGAGGATCTGGATGCTTTCACAGAAGAACTTGAGGTGTGTTTATTCAATATATGCCAAGATCAAAATGTATGCATTGACACAAATGGAAAGTTCCTACTGAGATTCTGACAAATTCACCATTTTTCAGGTTAAGCTCTGTATGTAATATAATATCTGTAGCAGTTGTATAAGCTTAAAATTGTTAAGGCTTTATACTTTTGCACAGCGTCAGAAAGTGACCATTGACCAATACCAAAGCCTTTACAAACATATTGTGTAATTCCAGAAAATATCGATACCTCCCCCACTAAAGGGATTTTTTCTAAGACCCCCACCCCTCTAGAAATCCCAATTAAGCTTCATACATTTATTTAAATTTTTTGGCCTTAAAGAACCCCCCACCCCCAAGGAAATTCCATTCCCTTCTGTGGGGGGAGTATGGATATTTTCCGGATCTGCACATTGAACACTTGCATTTGGGATACTTGCAGCCAAATTCTATGGAACAGTTATCTTAGTTTGTTTGTTTCTTTGTTTTTCAATTTTCACTTGTTTCCAGCGAGTTGAACAACAGGAGAGGGAAGACCTAGAGTTGTGTGTCAAACCCAAAGGTGGCCGTTCACAGCAGCAAAAGAAGAAACCTGCAAAACCTGCCAAGAAAGCTGAAGACAAACCTAAGGCTCAGGCAAAGAAGCCAGCCGTGAACACTGAAGGAAAACAGAAGAAGGCAAATAGTAAGAGCAAAGAGGCAGCAGCTAAGAAAGCAGAGAACAGTGATGACTTGTGGGAGTTTGAGGAGAGGAGGAAGCTGCACCACCTGTCAGGTCATTGGCAGATAGACTGGCACAGCGGCAGAAAGTGCCCAGTTCATCGTCATCGTCATCCAGTAGTGGTACTGAGTCTACAAGTCGTTCTGCAGCAAGATCTAAGAAACAAACTACACTGGAGATGTTCAGTACAAAGAAAGCAGCTGACAAGGCAAAGAAGGCAGATAGTGATGATGATTTTATTATGCAGTTTAGTGATGAAGAGGATGGGCCACCACCTGTGAAAAGGACAGCTCGATCTACTGCTCCTAAGGTTTGTGTATCTTTTTTTATAGGAGGCTGTAACAAGCAGAGTAAAATGTACCTGTTTTAAAACTGAGAATTAATTGCAATATTCCCTAAACTTGTCATGGTAAAGTCTTCATAAGGGCCAATGTGACCCGCCAGGCCGGTACCTATCCCAGTTTCTGTAGCATGAAGCGACAAGGGGTATTTCTACTCCCCCCTGGATGAGTTGCTAGTCCATCGCAGGGTTACCCCCAGCATTGAATTTGCCGGTACCCATTTTCACACCCGGGTGGAAAAGAGGCACTGTGATAGTAGTGTCTTGCCCAAGAACACAACACAATGTCCTCGGCCAGGGCTCAAACCCGGACTGCTCGCCCCAGAGCCATGAGGCCACCGCACCTCCCTAAACTTGTCATGATGTATAATAATGTATTACTTAAGGACGTTCACACCCATTGCTACTGCACATCCTAGAAATAGTATGGTCTGTGATACGCCTTATCTCCAAAACGAGTTTGGTGACCCCTAATTTTTTTTACATTTTAGTATAATCTTATCATTTTCTAACTGCAGTCAAAGTTGAAAAAAAAAATCTGTATGTGGGAAATTTTGGTCACAAACGTCCTTGACACTCATTTGAGATGATTACAACAGTACAGAAAACCCTTTGGAATGATATGAGCCTATCAGGGCATGTAGAAAATCTTAGTACTATAAAGTTTAATTATTATGAAGAGTTCACCTTTCTGCTCATTTGTTGTTTACATTGAAGGTTTACGCACTCAGTTCTGATGAGGATGATGATATAACCGTTACATCTGTGAAAAGTGGAAAGCAATCCGAGAAAACAAGTGTTGAAAGTGACCCAGAGTCAGACACGAGTGATGTACTAGCCACACGAGCCCTGATTCAAAAGCTATCTCCTGCTAAACCAGCAAAGACTGTGCAATCAAGGGTGAGGGAAATGTCTTCACTAATACTTTTAAAATGGAATGAAGGGAAGATAGAGACATGTTATTTTCCAAGCCAGCCACAGATTGGCAGCTAACTCTAATTTCAATGTGACCAAACATCTTGTTATCATAATTGAGGTCTCTATGATTTCCAAAGCATGATTTAGAAAAACCTAGAATGTTTTTTCTTTTCGAAAATGTGTATAGCAAGGTTCTCATTGATAGTTTTGGACAGAAAGTATTGGAAATGGCAAATTCTGGTCTCGGTAGTTTGACTGAACCCGCAATATTTGCCTTGAAGCTAGTGCCATGTTGAGACAAGCCATTGATTGGGTACTTAACGAGTGACTTAACGAAGATTTGCTAAAGCAATAGTTGTTCCCTTGACTGTAATCGGGACATCTTTAATGTGTGACCCTGTGCCCTAGAAGTGCCCAGGTGCCACAGGCAGCTAACTTTTGCCTTAAAGCAACTGGAAAGATGGTTAGGAACCTTTGGGCTCCTCATAATTATACTACGACCACAGCCTTGCTTGAGAGCATGTTATCTCAATCATGTAAATATTCAAATGGGTCTTTGAATTTGTTGAGAACTATTCCAACAATTGAAAACACTAATGATGAGTAGTTTAGGGTGAACCTCAGGGATTCTGATTGGTTACATCCGAGACACGCCCCA
Organism: Platygyra sinensis; assembly: GCA_019787425.1. Taxonomy (NCBI): domain Eukaryota; kingdom Metazoa; phylum Cnidaria; class Anthozoa; order Scleractinia; family Merulinidae; genus Platygyra; species Platygyra sinensis. Next base: position 22,524 of record JAHPZR010052774.1, read on the forward strand.
CTATACTACTATGATGGTAGCCTGGATCATCCCAGATGTAAATTCAGTTTGTAACTTAACAGGCAAAAGAGTCTTCAGAAGATGGTATATCAGGTAAAGCTACCAAGAAACAACCAGCTAAAGCCAAAAGTACTGTGGCAGCGGTAAAGAAACCTGCCACAACTAAGAAACCAGTATCATCTAAAGGCTCCACGGAAGAGGAGAGTCCTGATGCAATCTTGCCAAAGAAAAAGGCAGCAAAGAAAGGAAAGCGAGGCAAGGCAGCTGTGTTTGATAGCAGCAGCGAAGAGTCGGATTCAGAAGTGATTTCAAATAAGAA
>JAHPZR010052776.1:0-2500 GCA_019787425.1 Platygyra sinensis
AAAGGAAAAACCTTGAAGGTAAGGGGAGAAAATACCTGCATTGCCAAATAGTCCGTATTTAAATACACATTTGCCATGGCCGCTCTGATTTTTGTTGCATTTTCAGACTCAATTTTCCATACATGTGTTCATTCGTTGTGAGGCTACTAAATGTTCTTCTCTTGTAGTAATTTAAGTTCATATAGTGATATATGATGGCTTATCACAAGCTGCTCTTCTCCCTTACACAGGCTAAAAAGTCGCCACCAAAAAAGGCAAAACCAAGCTTAGAAAGCTCCAGTGATGACGATGAGGTTGTTAGTAGGGCTCCACGAGCTGGACGAGCCCGAGCTCCTGTGAAGTATTTTGATAACGATAGTGAGAGTGATGATAAAGAGAATGAAAATACACGGGATTGGTCAGGTTCCGATGATGATTTTGATGACGACGAATAGACCTCAGCAGTGTTAAATACATCCATGTCAGCGCTGAATTGAAAATAAATCTTCCGTTCATTGATGCTCCCTTTACGCATAAGCTAAATGTAACCAGTTTTGTTTTGAAACTTCTACCAATGCAGTGAAAGTTTTAAGAAATGCACGTTTGTTTTTTACTCACGAATAGTCTCCTATAAACACGGTGAATACCGAAGGAGGCTGGAAGGTCACGTGCAGCGCGCGAACAACCTGCCCTCAAATGGTTGTAGCTTTGTAAATAGTACATTTATTCGCTTCCAGCCATTGAAATAATGTTGAACAAATAAAACTGGCATAAAAATTCAACATATTGTCTGGACAGTTATTGCTGAATTCACTGACCTCTCTCCTGGGTTACTCCAATTAGTTACCCGTGGGGGAATCCCATATTATGAAAGGTTTAGGGGTATAAATCAAGGATATATGGGTCTTAATAACGGTGTTCATGATGACAAAATGCCACTATTTTTAGCTCTCAACGTATCTTTTATAGTGCACTTAAAGAAACAATGAACGCGCGCCTATTAAGTTTTTAGGCTTGAGTTCTGCTAGTCTCTGGAGTCTGGTCTTGTAACACAAGCTACTATCCTGAATAGCGTTCAGTTTTAAGTGGTTTCTTTTAGGGATCAAATTAAGATTGAGCCATGGCCAAGTTAATATTCTTTAGGGTTTGAAATTTTCTGAGCATCCCTGACTGTCCGTGTCTATTAGACTTAAAATTATTGTAATGCCCACGCTGTGTGCAGTGAGTGGCAGGTTTTCGAAGAAACAACTCGTGTAACGATGCTAGAATAATGCACCTTTTGAATTCCACTATAAGCTACATTACTATGCATAAAAAGCTTCACTAAGTTAAGTCCAGTGTGTTATGAGTATTCTCAAGAAAGGATGAACCGTAAGGCCGTTATTATCCAAAATTTACAACCTATTCCTAAGTTAACCTAAGGCTCTAGTTATTTTTAGATCATTCCCAGGATAACCTGCGATCAAGCGTTTTTGGTGGGGAGGCGGGCACAGAAAAGGGAGATGGTAGCGCAGTCTCGTCCTCCAAAAAAACATCCTGGTAACTTGCGAATAGACCTGGAATAAAGAATAAAATAAATAAATAATAATAGAATAAAACCCCTGAATAACGTTGCAAAAAGATAATGCTGTGCTGGTAAAATTATGTTAATCTTCACGAAAATATAGCTGGCTAACAGGGGGAATTTTCAGTTACATGTAGGTTGTCTAGTACAAAATATACAAGTCCACTTCAGGCCAGAACTTTTCTATTTAAAACTGTAATTTTGTCAAAACCTCTCGAGGTCTGTCGGAGCTCTGCTGAAACAATTTTTGTTAGAGTTGAACCAGTGGAGAAGTTTGGGAAAAAAACAAAAAACATTGAATTAGGGAAGATCTCTGTCCAAGATATTTCATCTTTACCTTGTGTCAGGGTTCTCCCAAAAATTGAAAGTAGAGGGGAGAATAACTGAGTGGGCGGCAGATAATGCCGATAAAAAGACGTGCAGTGGTTTTATTGGAGCCACGTGGAGGATGGAGCCCACCTTTTATTGGGGGTCCAAGAGCCTCCGAGAAAATTTTGAAGTTGGGGTTCAAAAAGTTGCATTTCACCGTAATTTAATTAAACAATAATGGTTTAAGTTCTTTTCTTGAAAAGGAATTTCACCGAGCAAAAAAAAATTGTCATAGTTCAACAGTTTAATTGTCATCATCCCTATCAAGCTCGAACTCTGAATCTGCAACAGACATATCAAATTGTCATACTTCATGTCTATGCTATTTACTTTGAGTAGCTGGCGCGCCAAGGACGACGAGATGGCGAATTTCGCAGGTCGCCGGAGCAAGGAGAACTAGCTCTGGGTTCTGCTGGTTAGGCATGGAAGGTTATTCGGGGTACGAGAATGGTTTGACATATATTATTACACCCTTGTTCTGAGGTCTGTCGATCAATAAAACCGTCTGCCAACAAACTGCTCCTACTTAGGGCCTGATTACATGAGCCGGGCTGGTGTCAGTTTGCCGGGATCTCGGCACGTTTGTTA
>JAHPZR010052776.1:7500-23586 GCA_019787425.1 Platygyra sinensis
ATTCAAAATAGCCCAACTAACCTCGTTCGGGATAACAAATTCTTTACAATTTTTGTCTCAAAAACGAGGTTAGTGAGGCTAATTTAAATAAGAACAAAAGAATAATATAAAGGCAGCCATTTTTGCATAGGGTCTATAATGTAAACCTCTTTTACATATGTTCTGTTTTTTGTGTGAATAAAGGATATGAAATCCACATGGCAGTAAATGAAATTTAGAAGGAAGGACAAGATTGGATACACAAATTGATAGGTAGATTCAGCAACATGGCATAAAATGATAACACAGTGCAATGCATACTCAGAAATTACTTCACTTGAAACTGTGAAGTACACATTCCTCAAGTCAATGACATGTTACAGGTTTTTTGTTATGACCAAAATCTGTGCAAGTGCTGTGGCCACATGCACAAGCTTAAAAATAATATTGTCATTGCTTGACCTATCATGTGCAGAGCACAAGATCCACATTTCCAAGGTGAAGTGTTGAAAGAGATCAAAAATTAAACTATCCTTACAATATCAAATGTAAACCAGCAGGCTGTTTGAATTTAGCAACTTATCCAAGGGAAAACAACCATTGTAATTTATGGCCTCTCCAGATGGAAACAAAAGATGTGAATATGTTATAATACAGATACAAAACATAACACCAGTAAACTATTTACAAAAATGCAAAAATAGACTTAAACTAAAAGACCAAGTTGAAGTACTACCAAAACAGGTAGACCGTGAATTCAAAGACAAGCGTGGCGGTTGACTTCGGCGGCAAACGTCTGCGACCTTGGTCACATGGCTTTGTATGCCAGACGAGAAAGGTGAACGCATGTGGTCACATTCCAGTGCGTGATTTAATAATAGCGTATTCTGTAAACAGCAAAAGGGCAACTCTAATTCGTGGGAAATCCATACATGAAAGCTTTAGGGGAAGCAATTTAGGCTCCACCATTGTGGGATGTAACAGGGTTCGTACACTTATGACCTATCAAAATTCCATGACTTTCCATGACTTTTTCCATGACTTTTTGAAATATTCCATGACCTACATTAAGCTACTGCCCTCCGGCAGTAGTGTCAAAACAATCATTTATTCAGCTGAAATTACATTTGATTTTTGGACTCGCCAGTTAATTTTTCAACTTTGGATCTTAATGCCTTTCATTCATAGAAAACATACTGATTTTCCATGACTTTCCATGACCTACACCTAAATTTCAGGACTTTCCAGGCCTGGAAAATGAAATTGTAAAATTCCATGACTTTCCAGGTTTTCCATGACCTGTACGAACCCTGTGTAAAGGAAACTTTCAGTTGAAGTAATTGGGGCTTCCATGAAAATGGTTGACTCCGAAACTCCAGACTACGAACAACAAGCTGTACTGGCGAAGTCAGCAAGGAGAAGGGAATGTAATCACGTGCGTTCAGCTTTTTTATTTGACAAACAAAGCCACATGACCAAAATCGTTAACATTTGGCGCCCCAATCAACTGTCACTCTTGTCTTTGAATTCACACGGTCTACATGTTTTGGAAGTATCCTACAGGTATGACAAGTGATTACCTTACTAAGTGCTTGGTAAATTTTATCCAATAAATAACAAATTACAGTAAACCCAAGTTCGATGTCCGAGCTTTTATGATGCACCATACTCGTTAACAATATTTCTACCTTCCTTTGCAACTTTGTACTGTACTTAATGAAGGTTGATACGAGATTCCTGAATACTTTTGGAAGATCAAATATTCTCCAAAGGTCACTCGTATTGCAATGTTTCCCACTGAATTTCTGACCATTTCCTGGATCAAATCTTCTACAAAATTTCAAGGAAAAAACAAGTGAAACTTGTTTTGGACTCTATTCCTAACTCAATTTATTGTAAACTCAATTGACCAACCAAATCTACAGAACTGCAGTTGAGGTTTGTTCGTAAAATACATCAGCATGTATGACAATCCAATAACTTGAGTCCAGTTGCATTAATCCATTCTTACAAATTTGGACACAAACAGATTTTAAAATAAAGCTGAATTCTCAGGTTTAAGAGTTTTGACATAAACCTTGATTAAACTACAATTTATAACCTTATTTACGACTTTTATCGGAGCATAAGGGCCGATCTGCACTAGCAGAAAATTTGTTTATTTAGACAAAATTTTAGTCATCACCAATGCTCTAAATGCGGATGGTTTGTCGCGACTTGACAATTTTTGGCCAAAATGGACAAAACTTCAAACACACCGCCAACAAAATTTGTCCCGGGTAAAAACTGGACAAAATCGTTTAAATAAACAAAATTTTGTTTATCTTGTCATTAATATGTCATAAAACCTTTTAACCGTTTAAATTTAGCGTCTCAGTTGTTTCTCGTGTTGTAAAACTAGATTTTACAATTTTCCCAGTGAACAAAATGAATCGTAATGCCTCATGGAATTTAAACCCCGCCAATGGCAAAGCTATCCTTTATATAAACAACCGAATTCTGTAAGGCGCTGGAATGACCAGTTTGGCTATCCATGTGTTGCAGGGAGACGCTTTGAGAATAGAGCAATTTTTCAAACACGCCAGTTGCCCTCCGACGCCACAATTTGAAGACCTTAACCATATCAATGCGGATGCAACAGATGAGACAAAAATTGTCACGACAAAATTTGTCCTTGGATTTTGCCTCGGACAATTGTGATTTTGTCTGCTAGTGCGGATCAGCCCTAATATTGGATCAAGCTGACAGCAGTCCTCCTTCAAGTGTTTCTCGTTTTCAGGGCTCAAGAGGAACTTTGTAACACACTGCTCTACTAGTTTGTGACATCAGATTTTCCTAGTAAAAACATTTTGAACAAGCCATGTTTTCCACTTGTCATGTTCTGCTGTGAACAGTACACTGTGTTTAACTATTTTGGCATGTCTCACTTTGAGGCCTAATACATTACACTGTGGAAATTCAGAGATCATTCAAATTTGCAGAACTACATGTATATGCCAAGTTTGACTGATCAGCAAATATTGGGTCCTCCAGCCAAATCTATTATTTACCATTAGTCTGGAGCCCTGATTATGAGTGAAGAGCTGGCCAATTAACTACAATTTACATACTTGTTTCTCTCTTGTACACTAAAACAAGTAATACTACTGCTGCCATCTACTTTTAAAATACAGCTTGCTACTCAAAAGCAACTCTTTCAAGTACTAGATAGTCTAGACTTACTCCAAATTTGTGAGATAAAATCGAGTTACTAAAATAATAAATTTATCTAAAAATCACAAAACATTAAATTTTCAGTGACTGGCAAATCTTTTAAGAGAAAACCAAGACAAGCACTGTCTTCTGACACACAGTCTAGATTCAATGATATGAATGTCTTCTCTACAGCATGGAACTTTTAGTTCAGTAAATATTTACATTATTAATCATAGTCCATACCATTAGAAGCCAATGAACGCTTCGATGGTGGAATCAGATGAGGAGAAAGTTCATCTGGTAGATCGTCATCATCTAACTTGATTTTGATCAAGTACATTGCCACAGCAAATTCATCCTCATCTAGCTGTCCATCACGATCAATATCTGATAGAGTCCAAATTTTACCCAAAACTGTATTTGGAAGTTTTGATTTCACCATTTCCCTCTTCGCAACTGCTCCACTAACCTTTCCATTCTTTGGGCCTAAGCTCTTAAAGATCTTGTCATACTCCTCTTTATGCTCTTCAACAACCCAAACATCAGATCCAGCTCCAAGAAGAGCGCCCTGGCAAGCTCCTGCTGCAAAGGGATTGTTGGTTGCACGGGCGACAGAGAAAGCCCCTCCTTTTACAGATGCATCATGATCAGTATCCTTCTCCAATGGTATCATGCCCATAAGTCGTGGAATGTCAGTAGCCAACATGCGGTCAAGTGATTCAATCAGCTTGGATCTCAGTGGGTTGAACTTAGAGAAGTCGTACTTTCGTAATTGCTCTTTGAACTTCAAAACAGGAGGGAAGTCGCCTGGTGAGATGTTTTGTTCTCGTTGGATCTTCATGTACACATCAGACAACTTGTTAAGCAGTTGCTCCTTTTTCTTATCTTTGCCAAACACTGCTGGCATTTGGTTCTTAAGCTCAGCAATGATGTAAGCATGGACCTGCAGAAAGTAAACAAAAGAATGCTCTGTTTACTCATTGGTATTCCTTTATACCTTTGACCTAGAAATCAAAGGTTCTGATATCAGTCTGGCAGTAGACCAATGGTTCTTCTTATATGGAAGCCCAATTAAAGTAAAATCATAACATGTAACAGGAAATTGAAACAAAGACACGGACACCAATAACATGATGATCACTGATGTGATTGTTGTTGAGATTCCCACTACAATGTGGGGAGCTCCTGGCCTGTGTTGCAGCTTCTCTCCCGGAAAGATAAAAATTAATAGCCCTGTTCGTGGTTAGTTTTTCTCATTTGCATTACAATGTAATCCAATGTGTGACATATATATGAAATAATTCATATTTGTACTGCGGTTGTAGATGAGAATGAAGATTGATCATTGCAGTAAATATTCCAATTTAAGCAATCGGAAAGAAGAAGGGCTTCAATGGGATTTGAACCCGTGACCTCCACGATACCAGTGCGATACTCTACCAACTGAGCTATGAAGCCACACATTGGGAGCGAGGTCAATTTATTGAGTTCATATTTTCCCGTGCAGTGAAATGATGTGACATATATATGAAAAAATGAAAAAATTCATATTTGTACTGCGGTTGTAGATGAGAGTGAAGATCGATCATCGCAGTAAATTTTCCGATTTAAGCTGAAAAAATCAGGGCTTCATTGGGATTCGAACCCATTACCTCCGCGATACCGGTGCGATGCAATGTGGATGTGTGGCAATTTCAGGCTAACACTACAAAATAAGCTGAAATTGCCTCAGATACATGCTAAATTTTATTGTCATGCAAATGAGCAGAGTTAACAGTGAAAAGGGCTATAGAGGTTTTGCGCGGAAGCCATGTTGCATGGAAGGAACAACGAAAATGTTTTGCATTAGAAAGAAATTTTTTCCCCATAGGAAAAAGAATCTATTGTTCCTGCCATGCAACATGGCTGCCGTGCAAAACCTCTATTGGAGAATGCTGTGTGTTATTGTAGAAAAACCCGTTCCTTGTAGAAGTCATCTATACAGTTAAACCATTTCAGTGTCACCTCAGCTTTGAGATACATGTATGCAGAGACAACAGAGGATAAAAAGATGAAAAACATAACATTCCTGGAATAGTTTTGTCACCATAAAATGTTGATTACCTTCTGTTGATTCCACTATCAACTTGATTCAACTCAACGACTTTAATGACTGTATTTCCAGAAAACTACCGATACAAATCTGTTGTCCCCGATCGACAACTTCAGTCCACACACTACATGAACACACTCGGGTCACATGGTCAAAGTTCATTACATATTCAGTATTCAGCGTGACGTCACGCAACTCCAGAAAAAAGGGTTTCAACACCTCCCTTAATCAGGCTAGTGAACTTCAAAATTCTTAATCTAAGTAAATCTCACTCAGAAAGTGTAACAAACTTGTAATCTCTATGCACAAATCTTGAGATTATTGTCAGTGCTACTGACTAAAAGGAAAGCCCCGAGTTCCAAAAAAATTGCAAATGTTACAAAAGGAACAAAGAACCAATCAGGTTCTTTTCCACACATTTCAGGAAAAATCACATGGCCTTGAAAACCATTATCAACCACACCACACAGACACTCTCGATTTGTTTTCTTTCAGAGAAAGAGACTGTAACAAAGGCCAGGAATTCAGAAAATTGTCACAAAGTGAGATTGAAATTCAAATGAAGAACATGCATACAGCAGTGTATGCTGGTTTCACTTTTACCTGTTGAGTTTGCTACATGTTTGCTACCCACAGGCCGAGTTCATTACCTCAGCTAAACAAGTTTGACTCAGCAGTAATGAATAATGAGGAATAATCTATATGTGTGGGAAGTCTTAGGTACTACTGGTATATATTTTTGTTCCACAAAGTTTTAGCTTTATTGATAGAGAATGTGAATTAACTACAATAGGCAACAAACTGGAAGTTGTAGGTAGTGAAAATGTAGTGAACTAAACAGGTACAGTACCGGACAGAAGTAACCTAACAGAAAAATCAACACGGAACGCGTTCTTGGAGCGTTCCTTTGGTGTTCCCTTGGTGTTCCCCTAACATTCTGGAACGCAAAACAGAACGCGTTCTAAAGAAAATTTCAGAACGGAAGGAACGCAGGAGCGCGTTCTGAATTTTCTTTAGAATTTTCAGTAGAACGCGTTCTCGTTACATGTAGATCTTCCCTGAAGACGAGCTTTCCGAAAGGTGCGAGCGAAAGCACAAAAATAAATCATATGCGCAGTAACCACAGACACAAGATCAGATTTCATGACATCGTTTCTTCAAAGTTAACTAGTAATAGTTATCACTAAAGCTGCCCCCGCTTTCTTTTATTTCTGCTGATTGAAAACAGTAATACTGAACGTTATTGTATGAACTAAAATTTTATATTTTTTTGTAAACTATGTCACTCATACTGTTCAAGTAACTTAGGCATCTTCTCATAAATATGAAACAAACCAATTGTCTTGATATACATTCCTTTTTAAAAATATATTTTATAACAATATCGAGGCTGAAATTTGCTAAATTTTTAGAATATTTTAAGAATAAAGCCGAGGCTGAGCTTTCGAAAAGGATAGATATAATTTTGTGTGTTCACACCACAAGCTAATAAAACAGAGAATCGATGACTGGGATTGTTTTCGTTTACATTCAGTCCATAACAAAAATATCTGAGTAAAAGTCAGACATTTGTCAATGATTAGCGACTGTACACCAACACAGTTCTGTTTTTCTCGGCAGAGATATTTCTCAGCGGTGTTGCAGTTTTATGATATTACAGTTTTAAGTGATTGCACTCAACTGCGAAATACTTTTTTCAAAGCCAAAACGGCCAAGTGTTGTTTGACGTGACATATTGGCCCCGCTGACGGTGGAGCACATGCACAATAATGTAACGCGATCCGGATCCAGATACCAAACACTTGTAATATTCTAAAACGGAAATGTCATAAGCTATAATGTAAGAATAATACGAGAATATTTTCAGCCTAAAATCGGCAGAAAAATAAGAATATTCAGCCTGGGCCGGAAAAATAACATTGTTATGAAAGAAAAGAGGGTACGAGAAAACGTAAGCAGAACAGAAGTGAGATGTAAACAGAAGTATCGCTTTACAGTCGGCATATATATGTAAATTAGTCAAGCTTTTTGTCCTCAACGAAAACGCCGCAAAACATTCACATTTACATTTGGATCCCTGCCAGTCACCCAGTCGTCACTTGGGCTCTACGCCACATAAGATTACTCAGTAAAAATAAGCCATCCAAATAAACGAAATGCCAAAGGAATATTTCAAACTAGCTAACATTTGAGAGAGCCTAAAACATATCTTGCAATATCAAGAGAAAAAAACCGGCAAAAAACAGTGGTGTCAACTACACGCAAATTACACGCGAATAACAGCGGAAGCCACACAGACATATGGAATTCAGCACAAGATAGAGTCTAGAAAATTGTTGGAGCTCCAACTTGTTTCAGATGGATCGAGTCTGTCGACCCCGTTGCTGATTTGTGTCTAACAAATCAAATTTTGTACCGAATAATTTTATTCAGTGCTGTTGAATGCTTTTGAATTCAAATAAATCACTGAACTGCAAAATAATCACCCTGAAATGCTGCTCAAAGACGTGAACTCCTGGTTTGAAAGGCTGCTATAGCTAACGATGGCGTAACGCCGCGCAACGCGACTTCGTGGTTGCAAAACCTTGACACGCTGCTAGAAGATGGCAAAACACGAACTCGTGATTGAAATGCTGCTAGATAATAGCGAAATGCAAACTCGCGGTTGGAAACTTTAAAACACTGCTAGAAAGAACTCGAAATGCTGGTAGAAGACGACGAAACGCAACCTCTCGCTCGCAAGACCTTGAAGCGCTGCTCGAAGACCTCGTGGTTGCAAAATGACATCTACCCGACAGCACCTTGCGCACTTGCTGAAATATTACCCGAGACGACCGTGCGCGCCTAGTTTGATCAAATCGAGATTTTTTCGCAGTACTACAATTTACTTACTTACTTACATCTTTACATTTTTGAAATTCCTTATATGTATACACGCGGGGGCTTCTAGGGTGCCTCCTCGGGTTTTGGCCTCTGGGCCAAAACCCTGCGGGGGCAAATACATGGTGGGCCAAAATATTAAAGAAATATTTCAACAAAAAGAACTCAATTGGATGTGTAAAACTGCTCAGAAAACAAGAAATTTTATTTATGCTTTTCCGCGCGACAAAATACCTCCCACGAGAGCCAAGAAATTGAATATGCGAAAATGAGTTAATTATCGACTTTGGAGGACAAAACGAAAGCAAATACATCAGAATCCACGGTTCATTCTTGTACTATAACGGCTTACATTAAAAAAAAAAAAAACAACGGAAAATAAAAGCGAAAGACACATGTAAAAATCAATCTGAAAGCAAGAAATCAAAAATTTAATCGCCAAGCGACGAAATATTTACAGCGCTGCGAAAGAAAGATAAAAGTTGGAAATCAAAAAGACCGTAAAAACAAGCCCATTATTTTGACATAAATGATGTTTCAACTGTGCTAAATTAGTGCCCATTTAGTTCTTTTCTCAGCAGGTCTGTAGTAGCTGAATAAGATTCAAATAAAATATTTGAGCGAAGCGAAGAAACTAAACAAACAAACTGCGGAAGTCGCCGTAAATTAAATATGCAGAAATCCAGCGTGCAAACGAAAACACTGTTCACTTTTAATTTCTAAAATTCACAAATAGGCAACCAAATGAAAGAAACCTGACAAGAAGTTCAATTAAAATAAAGTTTCATTCACGATGAGGGGAAAAAAACTTTCTGAAAGCAAAAAACTGACCAAGTTTTGTAAACGTGCTTCCCTGCGTGACCGCATGTTCAGATTATTTTCTTCACGCTAATTAAAGCGAAAGCTTGAGATTTTGCTGCCAACTTTTCGGTCAGTTTATCGGCCATGGCTTTACCAATAGTTCCAAAAGGTCGAATTCATCTTCGAAATAATGTTGTACATTACTATTTTTCTTTACGGAAGTCCAGGAAGCTGCTTTAAATCCCGGCTATAAATCTTCGGTCGGTAAGCAAAACTCACTTGAAAGCGAGCGCACCGATCGTAAGGAAAAGTTTGGCGACTCAGTACACCTTGATCTTCCATTCTGAAGTAGTTTATTTGGCCCAGCGCGCTATGATTACGCAAAGGAAGAAATCTGAAACTTAAACTTGATGTAACTGACGAAGAAATGAAGAAAAACGATGAACTTGCTTCGACAGAACTTCAAAGGATTTGTTAGCACGCTGCAATAACAAAGTGAAGAATGATCATCGTAGACATTACAGTCTCTGCACGAACCATAACTCAGTTCTCGATGGAACGCATTCTCGCGTTCTCAATGGACGCGTTATCGCGTTCTCAATAGAACGCGTTCTTGTTCAGAACGCGCTCCAGCTCACCAGAAATTTTGGCGTTCCTTTGGCGTTCCCGTAGCGTTCTATTTCGCGTTCTATTTGCGTTCCAGTAACGCGTTCCGTGTTAGGTTACTTCTGTCCGGTACTGTACATATAGTGAAAGTGACTGATACTGTACCAGCTTTAACAGTACCTTCCTGTCTGGTAAATCTACTGCTACTTCTCTGTGAGCATGTATCAGATGTGATGTGGGGGAAGGGGACGGGTGGATAAAGCATCAAGGGGATGTATATCGGAAAGTTTAGTTATGCACCAGTCAAGGCAACCTCCCCCCCCCCCCCACTCAGCCGCATCCCCTGCCCCCGCTAACCCAGTTTGAACAGGAATTGCCTCCTCTGTACCTGAACTGGGGAATTTCTCTGCTGGAGACACTGTGTGTTGCATGGAGACAAGGACCAGCTCAGAAGAATTCACTTGCTGCTTTTTAATCTATTTTACCCTTAGTTCTTGCTTGCTATCCCTCTCCTAATTCCCATCCAAAACTTTCACTTGAGAAAGTTTAAGTCCCCGTCTGGTCATCCAGGACAAGTAGATTCTCCCTTTGGGCAAGCAACTTTCTCTCCTTCCTTGCCCAACAGGCAAGGACCCAAACAAGCTGTTCCCCGACTAAAGTTTTGATAATGATTTTGAGACGAAAAGGTAATCTTTAGTCTCCAGGGTAATCAAGTGTTAACATAAAGCTTGACAAAAAAACAATTTATAGCGTTGTTTTAATTTGTTGATTGTGTGCTGCCTAGCATGTGATCAAAAATTTCTTATAGCCGCATTGGGAATGAAAACGCTGTGTTTATTTCTTAATTTTAGCAGTTTTCTGCAAGCATTTTTCAGTTTCTCTGTACAAAACTTATCTCAACAACGACATATTAATTAGTAACCGTAGAAATTGTACGCGAAAAACTGAGAAGTTGCATATTTCTACAGCGAAAATGAAGCCAGCATTTTTGATGCTAAAATACAGGTAAATCTCTGTTTTCGGCAAAACATGCAAGTTGGGCACCGCTGCGCAAAATGAAAAGTGTTATATTGTTAAAAAGAAATGGATAAGTAATCAAAATACTTTCATAGTTCCTGGAAGATGATGTAGAATACTGTTTCTTTCAAATGAAGACATTTTCCCTCGACTGAAACTATTTTTCATTCACCTCGGCTGCCAGGAAAGGTCTCAAATGGACTAAATGCCTGGCAGTCAGAAATTTTCACAGAATTTCCACTGAAAGATTCTTTCACACTTCTTAAATGATAATATTTGATGTTTCTTTAGAAATGTAGAGCGATTCCACAAATAATGTTCGTTTGCAAGATGACAAAATAACTGAGCTTGTGCATACTATAAAATTGCATGGGTCTTTATCCGACTGCCAGCCACGGTCTCAAATAGACTAAATGCCCGGCAGTCAAAATTGTTCACCAACTTCCCACAGAAAGCCTCGTCGAAATGTACTGAGAGTATCTGATGTTTGTTAGGAATAGCAAAGCGATTGTAAAATTTATTTTGGATTTGTAGTAGAGGAATTCTCAGGAATTCTCCGACCTCTTTGACTGCTGGGCATTTTGTCTACTTGAGACCGTGACTGGCAGTGTGATCACACAAGAATTGCGAAAACGTGTAAATTTCGGTATGTACAAGCTTGGAGAATTTGTTCACTACAAATCCAAAATAACTTTTAGAATCGCATAGTATTTCCGAACAAACATCAAATACTCTCAACAAAGTTTCAAGTGTCAAGCACATGCCGATTTAATTATAGTATGCCCAAGCTCCGTTATTTCGTCATCTTACAAACTAACATTTTTGGAATCGCTCTGCATTTCTAAAGAAACATCAAATACCATCAAGAAGTTTGAAAGAATCTTTCAGTGGAAACTCTGTGAAAATTTCTGACTGCTGGACATTTATATTTTAGTCCATTCAAGACCTTTCCCAGCTGCCAGGCATTTAGACACAGTGAAAAAAATATGCTCTTGCCGGCTTTTCAAAATTCGACACTGTGCCCGCATGACTGTTTCAAAACTGAAGAGGGAAGGCCATTTGTTGTTAATTCTGCGTGTTATAAATTTCTCGCACTTCCCTTCACAATGATTTCGTGGAGCTACACTACATGCTGGTGAACATTCAAGGAGCCGAACACGATCTTTGACGAACTGAACAAATAGATTCAAGGCTGTATAATAAAGAAGATACTCAACGTCTAATACAGGAACTAGGAAGTGTGTAAACATGAAAGTGATCAGCACTGAGAAGACTACCGTCAAGATCGGTTTATTTCGTTAAAACATGGCTGTAGTTTGATTTCCATGCTTGGGTTGATGAATTATTAATGAGTTTGAAACAGGTTTGAAAACTGGGGCAAGCGGGGAACTGCCCAGGGCAAGCAAAATTTGAGGATTACTTGCCCAATGGGCAAGGTGAAATAAATATATCTTATTAGGCATTTTGTTGTGTAGTATCGCTGAGTATTTTTACGAGTTGTGCCGTATTTTGGCAAGCCCGTAGGGCGAGTCAAAATACAAACAAAGAGTAAAATTTCTCAGCGATACTACACAACAAAACGTCTAATAAGAGATTTATTATCCAACACGCCAAATTGGTATGTTTGTGCGAGCGAATTTCGTGGATATTTATTTACAGGGAAAGCGTGACAGAAGTATGCGAAGTGGAACGGAGTTGGCGCATGAAATCCAGCTAACTGATTGGTCAACGGCAGGAAACCTGTCAAACAGGTCCTCTGGAGTACAAATACTGCGTGATATTTGTACTCGTTTTGGGCGTTATTTGTACTCTGTGAAGTGCAGTTGGAGAATAATTTTGAATATTTTTCAAGCCCTGATTTACACATTGTATATGAGTTCGGCAAAAGCTGTAAGGTCTGTCCTGTTGGTAGAATTCCCCCATTAAGAACTGGAATCTCAGCAGGGCGCAGGTCTGCCAGGTAGGGTAACCCTGTCAGCCGGGGTCGCATTTTGCCATGTAAAAGACTCAAGGTGGGGTAACCTGCCTAGCCGGGGTCGAGTTCATGTTACATTTGCAAGCGTGCCAAAGCGCGCCAAATTAAAAAAAGTAAAAAGCCACAGCACTGAAATGTTGCAGCAAGACCAGATAATGAGAGGAAAAGAACACTGGCCAAAATGCGTTGTTCACCCGCCATTTTCTCTGTTTACATGCCTAGCGACCAAGCAACAACGTCTAGTAACGTCACCCCAGGACCCCGGGGTTGTAAGTTTGCATGTAAACGCAGGCCATTTTTCGACCACGGCCAGGCGGGTTACCTCACCTACCTGGGGTCCCCCACCTCCATGTAAACAGGCCCTTACTCTCACCAAAATTATTTACCTCTATATTTAAAATTGACTTGCATACTTGCAAACGGTTTCCACGGCTTGTTTGAATTACCATGGTTTCAAAACTGCTAATAGATTAACTAAAATACAAATCGAATAAAGTGAAAAATAAACAGCATGTTGAACGAACCTTGGCCAGACGTGCTCTCTTGATGAAGTCATTCAACTTTCGAAGTGCAGCATTCCTGGGTAGGGTTTGAATATCCGCAAAGAGGTCGTTGGCTTCACACTCGAACAATTTTCGATTTTCATCCATTTGCAGCGGCTGATCCCAGAACGACCCGATGAAAACACGAGCAACTTCAGGAGTATTGATAACCTTGCCAAGGGACCACATCAGCGCTCCATACACTCTCATCAGCTGTTGAGTGGTGACCATATCAGCCTTGTTCAGCACAATTCGAATCTTGTCATCGTAGTCACGAAGCACTTCGATGCCACGCTGAAATTCGTCTGAAATATCGAGCTTATGCGCATCAAATAGGAGTATTATCCGATCGCAGCGTTCGGCGAACCATTTTAGAATTCCAGTGAAATCGTATCCGCGAGAGACACTTTGCTTCTCGCCCGAGAGAATACCTGGCGTATCCACTATTGTTATGCTCTCAAGGACGCCGCTTGGAAGTTCGGAGCAGCAGAATCTGTTCAGAAACGCATTCCCAAACGAACTGAGAGTACGGAACGGTTTCTTGGGGTCAACAATCAAAGCGTTTCCAGGAATGACCTGTTCGTTTTCGCCGTGCATCACTGCAATGAAACTATCGGTGGTGGGTTCAGGGCCAATTCGGATCCCTGGAAAATCTCTTTCAAGAAGATACCGAATGAACGTTGTCTTGCCAGTAGAGTACTGACCAACTAATAACACCATGGGCTTGGCCACAAAATCAGGTTCGGACATAACCGGCGAGTGAAAATCATTAAAGAGGTAAGCCTCTTCGAGCGGTTTCAAGTTCTTGAAGTAGAGTTTCTTCAAGCCGTCTACGACCGAGTTGAAAACTTGCGGGTTCTTGTGAGCATCGTTCTTTTTCATCCACGTGAACATGGTGGAATTATCTCAAGGCAGAAGATGGTAGAGGTCTGTTGAATGAATGGCCACGAGGACGTTTAAACTTTTGATTTGTTTTCAGCTGAAACGTGTGAAAGGAAACGCCGCCCAGTCGCTCCCTTCCAATCTCGAAGAAAACACATGCGCACTGACCACTTTATAAGTCTCTTCCTATAAAGTGACGTCATCAGCCTATAATTAGTAATTGAGCTGTCGGTAATTCTGTCGGTACCTGGTCGAAAGCACGTTTTGGGAAAAAAAAAACTAATGTGCATTGATGTGTTATATTATTGTGAATTACAAACGTAACTTCAGCAATTTTTGTCGAATGGATGGCACACCAAGGTGAAACAACTGGGACAACAGGTTTCCTCTGGAAGAATTTTGAATCGAAAAATTGTTTTTATGATATTCATTATGACACATTTATGGCCATTTATATTGAAATTTTCCCATTTTTAACATTGTTTTTATTGGTAGAGGTTTCTGCCACTCCGTAACCCCATTTTCTGTCTGTTAATATTATCAAAACGACTGACAAGCGCAACTTTCTCGTGCACTTTCAATGTAAAATTCTTTGTACTATGTACACAAGTTCTTAGAAATGAGCTCATGACTGACGGGAAACGCCGCTTATGTTGGTTTAATTCCTTAAAAGCATTTCTTGATCTGTTTTTTAATGGAGCGAGTCGGAAATCAAACCCAAAAGTTTCGTTTTCTCCCGGTGATAACCCTTCGACCTTCATTTGCTCCACATCTCTAGAAACTCATGTTCACTGCGCTTCAGTTTCAGTTCGTGACAATGATTAGTAAGCAAAGATCAATCGCCATATTAGAAAATAACATTGTCAAGTACTTTTATTTAAATTTTTATTTGTAACGGTTTTCTTTTCTCATTTTCTTTCCACTCAGCCCCTGAGGAAGATTTGTATTGCAAACCAAAATATAGGGCAATTTTGTTTAAAATTATATCGGAAAATAATTTAGTCCTTTATTCCGTTTTATTTGATTTTGGTCATATCCGCCGTTGGGATCAGTGTGCCGTCTATATTTTGTATTCTAAAATTTCTACTGATCCAGGCCTACTAAAATCCGACACTCTCATCGGGTTGTTGCTGTGGTTATACAGATTTTAATTCCAAGTGGTGCATACTAGCTTGTATCACACTAGGTCAATAAACCGCAATAGCGGATCCAGACCTTGAGCTAAGGTGGGTGGTGGGAGTTGTTTTGCTTCCCCTGTTAGCTTTTCTTCTTCCCCCATAACCAGAGCATTAATGGATACAATGTCTTCCCATTTTAGGAGTAACAGAGGAGGCCCGGATTCCATCCGGAGCAAAGGGAGGCTGGGTTGAGGGGGGGGGGGGGGGGGAGGGTTATACTCTCTAGGATCTGCACCCTATGCGGAATACGCTTCTCTAAACCATGACCATATTTACATCTCAGTACCATCTTATGTGTCCATTTTCAGACTTGTCCATTCGCTTTTTGGCAATTTGTAATGTATATGTAAGAATAATTTTTTAGTTGCTTCTCATTCCTCGCGTGAAGATATACAAGGGATATATATATTGTCGGTACCTTCAGTTCGTGCATTTCCCTTCAAGAGCAAACCACTTTCAGGTCCTTACCCCAAAATCTTAATGACCCAGTTTCGGACTGAAATATGTAACAGGGTGACTGAACAAAACAGGCATGTTAGCTGTTTTGAGAATTTTTAATGAGCCACAAATTTAGTTTTCAATACAATATGGTTGAAAACAAAGTTTATTGTAAATTTCTTAGTATAAGAAAAACACTCTGAGAAATAAAAAGTTGATAGAAATCAGCAATATATTGTTACGTACAAGAATGTCTTATCACACATTTCTTTTTGTATTAAATTCACAACCTAATAAGGAAGTGTTCGTTGAAAGTTGCTAGCCTTCATGATGTAATTAATATTATTTTTCACACACTTAGAATAGTAAGACTTTAAAGTAAGCTCTGTATAATGTATAAAAAAACTAAATTATAAATTAACTTTGATGTTGTGGATATAAAATTTTTGCTTTCATTCATGAAACTTCCTGCAGGTAACGTGCAAGTTAATGTCCACTGAT
>JAHPZR010052777.1:0-12679 GCA_019787425.1 Platygyra sinensis
TTTCGCACTTGTTCAGTCAACCAAAACCACTTTCCATCTTTTTCACATAGGTAATTGTTGAAGTCCGCGACAATCTCCGAGGTCTGGGTACAGGTGTAAAACGAAGCATTGATGACGTGGACAGAAAGAGTCACATCCGGTCTAAAACGCGTGAGAGGTTTGGACAAGCAGCGTCCGTTATTTCCGGTCCACAGCGATTTGTCGCCGCTGACACAACTCAGGCAGAAAAAAAATCTCCTCTGACTTTAGAGATTAGTAATGAAACAAAGCCAACAGTGCAACCAAACGACAATCAAGTAACATTACAAACAAGTGAGACGAAAGAAGTGGATATTTTTGCGGAGTAAAAGTTGAAATCAAGATAATAAGGCGATAGGATTGTCGCCCTGAATGGTATCCAGTATCGTGGGCGCACGTTAAACGCACAGGTTCTATTCCTATTACACCTTATTCTTTTTCCCTTTTTAACTTGATAGTGGCGTAACGTAGCGCCGAAACGTCGTTCGCTTTTTAAAATGTGTTTTAGAAATCTTTCAGCGTTTAACTTCTTGATCAATTCAACTGTACAAGGTCAGTAATATTGTGTTACAACCCTGAGTTAAAATGTTCTTCTGCTAAGGGAAGAACACGACCATCTATTTGCCTTGAGCAGAGTAAACTCTGCAGTCTTTAAGTTTGACATCGTCGATTCCAATGTCACCTGTAAATCCTCCTCCACGGACGCCCTGAAAATAAATCTTAGCAAAAGAAACTGTGTGTTATTAGGAAGTGTGCAACTATATCTGTTTGTCTTGGATTTTAGCATAGTTGACCCTTTCTTTGTCATTGTTTCGTGTAGTTCTTTTCCAAGGAACTAAGACTGAGAATGTGAGCTGCATTTATTTCTAGCATTATTTGACTGTGTAGTAAATATCATCCAAAACAAGTCTTAGTGAAGGTTACCGTATACCTTCAGGGGTGTCTCGCGTCCAAGCAATGTAGCGCGTTAAGTTTAAACTGTAGCCGGATAGCCTAAACCCCTATATCAAATTAAGGCTTACAGAGCTGGCTATCCAACTATACCAATAATTCTGAAATAAAATGAATTGTCGAATTTTTCACGGCTTCTAAATGCAACCGTCCGATTCACCTTTTCAGAGCTTCAAGTCAAAGCGAATTTTGTCTTTCCCTAATTTAATTTGTTCCTCAGTTTCCGCACCCAAAGCGCTAAAAAACGTGTCTGCGTTTTGCCATACTCAGTTACAGTGAAAAGTCATGGAATGTTTTCGAAATGGTATTAGAAAAATGTGAAGTGTTTGTACAAAATTCGCGTTCGTTGAAAACATATTCCGAAAGAAAAAATTCGCAGACACGTTTTTTGTTGTTTATGTGTTAATCTATCCATCGTCAAAATTTGGGGCAATCGGAAAAAATTCCCTATGAGTTTTAGCTATTTACAGAGTCCGCTTCAAGTTAAAATTGATTCGAGAAAAAAGCGCTAAATGTGTCAATCAGACGGGTAATTTTTACTTCCGGCCAAAACTTAAAACCGCCATTTCTCTGCCAATATTTAATCTTTTTCAATGATGTCTTTTTTACATTACAGATTTCATTTGGATCATTAATTAAACCGAAAAATCGAAATTTGAAGAAAATTGCCGATCTGAAGATATACTGTAACTAAATCGAGAGGGGGCGGAAAAATGGAGAGATGCATGTGATAAGTTATTATGCAGAAAATTGCGATCATATTGGCTTTTTCTCACAGATCGGCGCACACGCTGCCTCGTTCCCAGACGTCTCTCTCCCGCTGCGGAAGTGGTTGGCGCGCAATGGAGCAAGGGAAGGGGAAAGGAAGAGAGACATCTGGCAAATAATGTTTTCAAGATAGCATTTTGCCTCTCTTTCTCCTTTCCGTGATCCCTCGCGTGTTCGTCCCCAGTTTCTCGTGCTTCGAGCTCGCCTGCTTGCGACTGAAATCGAAGCGCCTGAGAAGGAGGCAGTTGCACGCGTGTAACAGGCAATAAGAGATAATTCACCAAGTATCTGTGCAAAAGTTTTCCAGCTTCAATTTCAGACCTCTTCCGAGGGAAAAGGGACGTCTCTTTGCAATCAACACCTGCTTGGCCGTGTGTTTTAAAGAGAGCTTGTTAAAAATTGATTCTTCGTTAAATCTGAGTCATCCCTTACTGATTACCATAACCGAAAGACGGGTGTAATTTCGAAACAGTTTCTTTTCCTACATTTTTGTACCTGGAATGGTGCCTTACTGGAAATAACCACACTGGCTTGTAACCAGTTCATGCCCTGCTGTAAAGATCTCTTCCATAGTGTTGTGGTTGATCGATTAGCTATTTTCTTCAGAACCTTCAGTGTTCCCATCTGAGCGCCGTACATGTGATACCAAAATGTTAATCGTTGGCAAGATGCTGGTGGCATTTGAGGGCTGTAGAAACATGCGACGTCTCCCACTTTGGCTGGATGCGAAGTCTCGAAAAATATGTATCTACCTGAAAATGAAAGCCAGTAGTTTATGGTCACGATGAGTTATTACATGCAATATTCGATCGATTGAATTGTTTTGAGTCGCAAGGTGCACATAAACCCGATATAAAAAACACATCTGCCAGATGATATCAACATCATTGTTCGTCTGATGTGAAAACGGGACGAACAAATTTTTCGACGAACAAGTCGTCTGATATTTGGCCGTACGATTTGTCCGTCGAGACGAACACTTCGACGACAGTACGACATAAATTCACATCAGACGGACAAATGCCAGACGATTTGTTCGTCCTCTAGTGTGAAAACGGCCGATTTTTCCAAGACGATTTGCCCGTCGAGACGAACAAGTCGACGACAGTACGACAAATTCACATCAGACGAACAAATGCCAGACGATTTCTCCGTCCAGACGATTTGTTCGTCCCCTAGTATGAAAACGGCCATGGCCCGTTGAGGACAGAAAGGGAATTGCCGTAGAGTAAAAACGAAAGCTGACAGACTAGCGAGTTCTCATAGCCACATACTTTGCTTTTGATAATATCATATATTATTTAGCTCTTATTAACCGAGCAGCAGGTCTGTATGGGAAAATCTTGACCGAGGTCGTAAGTACAGACCCAACGCAGTAAGGTCTGTTCACACGACCGAGGTCAAGATTCTCCCATACAGACCGACTTAGCTTGGTTAATAAGATGTTTATTACATGGCAAAAACAAAAGCAATATAATTCATTTAATATAACTGGTTTGTACTAACTGACATTTTGCTTGCGAACGGCGACGAGCCGCATTTAATTCTACCAAAGTTTGCTCGTCCTCTTTACTTTTTTTTCTCATCAGCTTTTTGGCACTTACAAAAATAAATATTGTCAGAAGAAAACAGTCAATGATTTTGCATTTTTGATCGCAACTTTTTCACTTCAAAAAGAAAATTTTTGCAGATATATATAAGAGTAATGCAACTTTCCCTTCTTCAACTTTACGGAATGCTAGTCTATACCTATGACAGGCACTTTGCCATATTGTCGAAGAGTTTTCTGGGATCCATGCATCTATACTCCCAGGTGATGAAAGTAAAGTGAACAAAGCACAACACGGAAAGCGTTTACAAAAATCGATCGTCGGAGTCGCAGCGCCTTCTAGAACTTAAGTCCACCGCAATACTGAACCATGATCAACTCTCAGGGAGGCCTGAGAAGGTACCTGAACCTGAAGTATGATCTTGTTTGGGTCCTGTGTAAGGGGAGGGAGTTATACCCCTGCTGAAATACCAGTTTGGTTTCTTCTTCTCCTCGTGTGACTCGCACAATTTCCAGCCATGCATGCCTTCTGCTTCAAAAGAAACGTCGAATTTACCTGATGAAAAACAAACGAATGACGAAGAGACTTTAGATCCAGCAGTACTCAACTTAAGTCAGTTCAATTAAAATCCTGCAGACAAATGTGAAGAAAGTTATGCGCAAACGGTTTGATAGTGAGACGGAACCCCTGCACAGCTACTTGTTCGTGTCTTTACCAGTTCAGCTAACATTTTGCTTATATCGTATCAGCTCGATAAGGATAACTTAATTTCAATCTCCACGCATTCCATTCATGCTCAGACAACCGCATTTTGAACTAATCGCCGGTGTTTTTACTCCTGATTTCTAGTGATCCACTGCGCTCAGAGCTCTGCTAACCAGCTTAAGGTCGTTATAGTCAGTCTGAGCCAATTAACAAAACTGAAGGCAAAAAGAGATTCTGATGTCTGATATGCCTTGCATCTGACGCTTTTTTGAGTGTTCGCATGTCTTCGCATAGTGTTCGCCTGACAAGAGCTTAGGGATGGTTAGAGGGAGCATTTTATGGTATTCCAAGATTGATCCCCTGCATGTTTGTAAAGCGTTTTTACTACCGCGCTTAATTTAAACGGAACAAAGAAAATAGCTGTTAAACGAAAAATATTTCTTCGCTTACCAAGATTACAAATAGTCATTAGACACTTCCCGACATCCTTTCTGTCTCCTGTACAATCCTTCCCACCATACTTTGGAGCAGGATCCTCGCATGTCCTTGTTCTAGTGTGTGTCCCATAACCACATGTTACACTACAAGCTGTCCATGATGACCAGCGACCCCAGTGACCATCAATAGGAACTGTGTAAAAGGGCAATAGGCCATTTCCGAATGCCCTTGTGCCTCTGTTTCAAAGCGAATCTAAGTGCCAAACCTTTCTTATGAAAATGACTTTGATTTGCATGGAAATGAACTGCGTGCAGAACTCATTTTCATATGAAAGGTCTCGCACTTAGACTCGTTTTGAAACAGAGGCACAAGAGAACTCGGAAATGGCTTATTGACAACCTATTGGAAATGTTCGCTGTCGTATTTGAAAACTTACTCTAAACTGTCTTGAGATATCAGGTAGCATTAAGCCAACTTATAGTCGTACCCGCTCCGTTCTTGTTCCAGTAACCATCAAACTTTTTAAAAAGGCACTGATAGCCTTTCGGAAGAGTTTGCCCTCATGCATATTTTTAAACTTACTCTTAGTACTCTTCACTGTGCATGTTCAAAACTTCTAGACTTTGATCACTTTAGTATACTTACTAGAACAGCTATGCGGACAGGGCTTTGTTTGTTTCTGTACACCATATTTGTTTGCACCTGGACATTTATTCCTGTTCTTATTTGAGCAATACCTCTGCCGATCATGCAAGCATTTGTAACTATCTTTATAGCAGGGACCAAAGTTTGACCAAGAACTCCAGCCACCGGTGTCTACAAAGAGAATCATCGAAACAAGAGGAAAAAAAGATTTTAAAGAAACTGAGTGAAGTGAATAGACCGAAACAGAAAGCTTGTATGCATCACTAGCGCAAAATTCGACATAAACGACATATTCAACAAGACGTCGTCTCCGGCGATTCATCCAATTGGAAGATAAGTAATAGGCCAGTTGATAAATCTGCTATCTGTCTGTCTGTCTGTCTTTCTGCCTGTCTGCCTGTCTGTCTGTCTGTCTGTCTGTCTCTGTCTGTTTGACCCTTTCAGTTTAGGGCTTTCATTTCATCTCTCTGTTTAACTTCCTATCTGTCTTTCTGTCTGTACTTTCTGTCTCTTTCAGTCTGTTTCTGTCTGTCTGTCCCTTTGTCTGTCTTTCTGTTAGTCTGAATTTTTTTTCTCCCTTTTTGTAACTTAGACCTAGCTGAATGATCTTGGCATGAGATCTTTAATGTAACAAAAAAATAATTGCCCTTAATTTGGGATACCATAAAATTCCGAAATTAAGCCCTCCATGTATAAGCCCCTCCAACTACAAGCCCCGCGAAGCGGTAACGCAAAAAAGCCCTCCGTTAAATCGTCCCTTCAGATATAAGCCCCCCGGTAGCTTGTACTTGGAATATTGCCCTCAAACGCAACTGAAGTAAAACAAAGCTTCCAACTGTAAGGCTAGCCCAATAGATAAGTCCCTCCGAATATAAACCCCTCCAGAAATAAGCCTCTCCAAAAAGGCCGTTCAGAAAATGTAAGCCCCGGGGTTATTTTCCGAATTTTACGGTACTAAATCATCAACTCCCCTACCCCTACCCTTTCTTTTCGTTTAAGGAAAAATCTGGTGCAGGGAATAAAACGTTTTGGTGAGAAGCTGTCTGTTGGCAGGCGTGACATGTAACGCAAATGTATACATGCTGATAGTTATATTAGGAAATTTAGACAGATTTATGCTTCATCTTTAACGATATACCATGAACGAAAGACGCACCAGGATTAGAACAATCATAAAGCGCGTTAAGCTGTTCGATATCCGTTTTGCTGAATCCATTTCGTTGTCCTATTGGAGCGTGAGGATGACCAATAACCTCTATTGTAGGTCTGCCATTTTTGTTGAAGGCATATTTTCCGTAATGCATAATACTACTTGTGTCATAGGCAGCGTCCAAAGGATCCAAATATACTTCACTTATCTTTTTAAAGTTCTGCTCTTTCCCTGAAAAGTATAAAGACAATTTTAGTTTTGTAATAATGGTGAATATGTCCATTTGCACGCATTGTTTGTCCCTTTAAATGCGTCATGTGTTTTACAACCCTCCATAGACCCTTTGCATAAATGGCGCCTAAATTTGAATAACAATACTGATACATCCTTAGCCTCACATTCAAGTGAAAATTCCTTTGTTTTGAAACATGAATGTGAGGCTAAGGATGTACCAATTTTCTATACATTAGTCCTAGGCTCTACAAATATCTTCTACTATATTTCAGTTAAGGTGGCTGAAAACAGTTTCCAGTACTTTCCAAGACTCACAGTTTGATGGGTCATTACAACCACTCTATACCGGTTGATACCAAAGTCATGGTATCAACAAACTACCCAATCATCGGGGAACAAGTTGCTGTTATTTTTGTGGCACAATAGGTTACCATAGCAACAATATGACCTGCTAAAAACACCCTTAATTTTACCTTTAAGCGCTTATAACTCAAAAACGAGCTCGGTGACCCCCATTTTTTTATTATGGAATTGTAATCAGCATGATAAGATGCAACTTTTAGCAAAGTTAAAAAAAATTCTACGAAGGGGGTTCAGAGCCACCTTAAATTTTCGAAAATTTAAGGTGGCTCTGAACCCCCTTCGTAGAAATTTTTTAAACTCTGCAAAAAGTTGCATCTTATCATGCTGATTACAATTCCATAATAAAAAATGGGGGTCACCGAGCTCGTTTTTGAGTTATAAGCGCTTAAAGCTGAAATTAAGGGTGTTTTTAGCAGGTTATGGTGTTGCTATGGTAACCTATTGTGAGACGAAAATAATACCAACGTGTTTGCCAATGATTGGGCATTTTTCTGATACCATGATTGTAGCATCAACTGATAAAGGGTGGTAATAATGACCCATCAAAATCTACGTCTTGGAAAGTGCTGGAAACTGCTTTGAGCCACCTTAAGCCCAGTGTCAGTTCTTTGTTTACTTAAAAGTAGATGGTGGTCAACTAGAAAGCCTTTGCTACTTTGACCACCATACACATTTTTTAACCTGTATTGTAATTATTTTATCTAGTAATCGTGTGTTGTAATTATACTTTTCTCTCTATGTTAACTTTATGTAAATAGTGTGAAATAAATGAACCTTGAACCTTGAACCAAGTATTGTTATTTAAATTTAGGCGCCATTTATGCAAAGGGTCTATTATAATACAGGAAAAGAGACAATACTTGCTTTGAGTGGCTCCTAAGCCTGAAGGGTTAGTCATCAAGTTTTAAACCTCAATCCAAACTCTTAACCCTTTCAGATATCATTTTTGGATGGAATATGGTACTCCTTTCACATGCCTATGATACGCTTTTAATGATGCAAAAAAAGACGTCTGCAAAAATCTTGCCACCCCCAAAAAAGCTTCACCAGAAATAACATGAACTTCAAACTCTAAATAGGTATTCTCACCTTCTTGTCAATATCCCTGTACGAGACATTTTGAAAAGCACCTTATTTTTTAAATGACAGACTTTCAACAATTTGCAAAAGCTTTCACTAACCCTTTTGGATGTTTTCCCAAAAAATTGCCACGTATTTGTCTCGGTCTGGTCGAGCTTGTTCATGGTAAAATCCAAGACAGTGCATCATTTCATGACAGATAATGCCTCTCTTGTTGCACCCAATACCAAGAGATATCAGCTGAGGTGATTTACGTCTGTATCCCACCTGTGACCAGCATCTATACATGAGAAAAACCATCAAAGGTAGGAAAAGGTAAGTGATAATGCGGCTTGATAGTGAGTAGGCTGATATGAAAAATTATCGCTTATTGGGTTACCAATGGCTCACTGTAACCAAGTAAAACTTTCAAGGCTGGTTACAGCATAAGCTGCTCATGCAGATGTAATTGTTGTTAAGCATCGCCTTTTGTTGGGAAATTTCCTAACAAAGGCCGAGTTGCTGCGTCAACGTATGTTGCTGATGCTTTTATTTGCAAATTTCGCTTTTGCTTCTTCACAACTCCTTCCCGGGGTCTCCCCCAAGACGATAGACCCTGGGAACGAGGTTGAAGAAAACCACAATTTCAGTTACACTCTAAACTTTTTTTTCACCATTAAAGTTTTTTGCCACAGCTTTTCTGGAAATTCGCAATTAAGGAAATTATTTTCTTTGCTATTTCTAAAGTAGTTATATTATTATTAATTATTTATTTTTTAAGTAATATTTTCTACAGTTTTTTACAGTTTTTTACAGTTTTTACATGGCTGAAAACGTTCAAGTCTTTCGTCGAGGCAGTACCTTTGTGCTTACTATATACTCGCGAAGATAGTATGTAATTATACCCAATGTTAAAAGGATTAAAAAGAATATTTACCCTTTTCCCTTTATGAATCTGACCCAATATTTCTCTTTTCCGCGTGGTTTCCATTTGATACAGGTGTACTTTTCAAACTCGGCAATTGCCTTCCGAATGTTGTCAATATAACCAGCTGCAACTTCAAAGTTGAAAGAAAAGAGTTATAAGTAACAGAAATGACGTAAGGTAAAAAGGTGAATATATCATACTTATACCATGCCATAAAAAATACAACCAATCAGATTAAAGGAAAGCCGCTATAGACTCAACGGCGATTAATACACGCAATCTTTATATTGTGCGTTGCGCGTTTGTTGCATTGACTTTGTTGGCCAATGCAAACGTCGGAATCTGATTGGCTGAGTTATCGTATTTTATCATCATTAGTGTGTACTGGCTGAAAGTCGTCCAAAAAATGGTGAGGTTTTCTCGTATATTTGCTTTTTTATAAACGAAAGCATTTGTTTCCGCCATAACTTACAGTTAACAAGGTTAAACATCATTTTATCGTAATTACCCCAATGCCATATAGTAAACTGCTTCCTGAACCTCAATCGCTCGATAGAATATTTGCCCCTGGCCATGGTCGTTTTTGTACTGACCTCCGCTGCGCTCGATACGTAAGCACCACAAACACCCTACACCCCTGTTCTGCTGTTCTCCAGTACCGCCCCTGGGCGCGGTTAGAAAGACGTTAGTTACTTACCAAGTTCTTTAGAGACTTCGTAAGGAATAATCTTGGTTCTCCAAGTGTATTGACGGCTTCGTACTGCGTCCTCGCTTTTTTCTTGGTTAGGGGTGTTTTCAGGACTCACATCAATCTTGATATCACCCTCTACTAAGTCGTCTAAGTCTGCGGCTAAGAACGAAAAAAACACCCTCTAAGCTATCAACATCTCTACTGATATAAAGAGCACAAATTGCAAAAGGTGCAAAGTGTATAAGAAAAATTTTTCTATTAAAAGTATGGCTGCAATTTCTCAGTGTACATAATAGAGCGCTATGCAATCAAGGACAGGGACACGCCCAGATCTCTGAGCTAGATGTCTCCATTACTCACTAAAGCCAAGTGGCTTGTGCATCGCTGCAGCGAAAAAGAAGATATAGGAAATGCTCAACTGATTCAGCTGATCGAACGAGATATCTCTCTTTCATTTTAACCCAAATGATGTTGGGCGTCACTGGTATTTAGGTCGCAACTGGAAAGGGGAGGAGGGGCGTCTTGTGCCTGGATCTCTGTCACACGCCGCTCGATAATTTCGCTTTAGCCGCGCTTGCCTCCGCGCTTGGAGAAAGATAAAGATGCATGGATCGCTCGAAATCTACAGCAAAATGGGCAATGGACCTACCTTCATTAGTTTTCCAAATCTCGTCAAATGCAGAGAGATTCTCGTGATGTATTGAATGTTGATTCAGGTCTTTGTCATTTAAGTAGTCCAAAGAGACTCCTGCAAAAGAATTAAACAAAAAATAACAGGTTGGAATTTTTACCTAGCCTGCCTAAACAGCTGTTTAATCAGATTAAATTTGAGATGATGCAGGTGAGAAAACGAGTAACTTATGACATGTCGACGAGAAGGCGAGGAAGGGAAATGATGCGTAATCAGAAAACGAATTTTGGAAACATCACTTGGGACTCATAAATAGTAAGGAGTACGGGAATATAGCTGAGTACGTCATATAATAAGTACGGGAAAGTCTACACTCGAGAGATGACGAGGCGTTAATAAGAAGAGAGGCGATCCAGTTTGGTAGTGAGAATAAGGTAATTTAAAATGTGAGGGAAAGTAGTTTAAAAGCGAAAATGGCAACGAATTTAGACGACGCTTCTGATAAGTTACAAGAGAAAGCACTTATTGAAACAAGGGCACAACTCTGACACCGAATCTGATTGGTGTTAGAACCATTAATATAAATAAAGTGTTCGCTATTGCAGGAGTACCCTCCTCAGTTTCCTCTTGTATGTTTTCCATTCCTTTAATGTGGCATTTTACATTGATCTAGTCGGAGAGAAAGAGAATCGAGGAATATCTCTCTCTCAGGGTAATCAGGCTTTGCAACGTCCAAATTGAAAAAGAGTACAAGTAGTTTATTTAATTGATATTCTGATGGCGCCAAGAAACCAGCCACTTTTGTTTATCGCAAAATGCAGTCGAAATAACCTGCTTAGAGCACGGGTTCTCGTTAATCTTTTTCCAATCAGGGGACCATGCAAGTGTCAATAATCACTCCCCAGATAAAATTAAAGCGAGTACAAATTGGGGAAAAGTGTCTGCAGCTATATTTTTGTTAAGAATGACGAGTGAACGATTCTTTAAGTTTATTTTCTTTTCCCTTTTGTTCAAACAGAACACATAACTTAGAAGCAAACACTATCACAGACAGTGGATCTGACGGATTTGATATCAAAACAAATAAAAATAACAAGAACAGGTGCGGAGAAATTAATTTAAGGAACTCACCCTCTTCACGTTCGAGAAAGGGTACTCCATTGATTTCTAACACGACAAAGAAAAGTGTAATCAAAAAGCGCATTATCATGTTCATCGTGGTCGAATTGAGGTTAATATGTTCTCCGGTTGAGTTGGTGTTGTTATGTTATTCAAGATTCCTAACGGTGAGGTTTACAGAACTTGTCAACCCTATAAAAGCAAGAAAGAAATATAACACTTTTATTCACCCGTCCGTTGTTTTAATGTGATCGCATTATGTTATCAACAACTAGTTCTAGAAATCAAAGCCAATTCTAAAATTAGAAGGCTTAGTACCCAAATTTTAAGTTTGATTGACGATGTCGGAAGGATTTGATAATGCAACTTGTCAGTTATATAAGGATATGAAAAATAACTCTAGTCAATACCAACCGTTATCCTTCATTGAATATTTTTAGCATCTTGTTTTATGAAGAGTTTGCCTGAAACTCATCAGCACCACCCCAGTTGTCTATTCAGTGTCCGGAGCGTGATCATTCTTTGTTATTTATGTTTTGTGGAATACTCGGGCAAGCAATTCATGCGAAATACAATATCGCGAAAGGACTAGGTCGAGTAGAGCACAGCTCTTTGTAGTTATGTTAAAATGATCGAAAGGGAAGCTACAAATCAACTTTACACTATTCTCAAACATTATCCTTATTTAGCTTCGATGATAATACTACATGTAGTGATTTGTTAGAATTTATGAGGGTTGATTTTTTGCATTTTGAGGCACGCGCGTGCCATGTCATTTTTTAAGCGCGCGTACTCGAAAACTCAACAAAGTATAGAGCTGATGAACTTTGCGTTAACATGGTGTGCGAATATTCTTGTTGGATGCTCGGTGACCCCCACATTTTTTTCGGCAGATCACTTTCTTTTCTGATTCTTTCCATTATACTAAAAAAAAAACAAAAAAATTCTGTACGACGGAAGTTTTAATTATTTCTCATGTACTATTCAAATAGGGTCGAATTGGTACATGGACACAGGTATGCTTGACTTAAAAGTTGCATTATTAAAGGCTAATTCTACCTGATTTAATGACATATGTAGCAAAGATCTATCAAATAGGCCTATATATGCTGTGTTTAACTTAGATATGATTCTTCAACTTAAATATATGGCGATAGTAATGAATCCGGACAGAATCGCCTGGAGTGACGACGCCTTATGTTCAAAACGAGTACGGTGAACCGATTTTTTTTTTACGTTTTTAATCTAATCTTATCATTTTCTAATCTTATCATTTTCTACCTACAGACAAAGTTTTAAAAAAATCTATACGTGGGAAGTTTTGGGCGCGAACTTCCTTAATCTGACAGTTTTACAAACATAGATCCAGTTTACGAAGTACCGACTTAAACTCGATCGGAAACGTCCTAAAAGAATCAAAGTTGCAATC
>JAHPZR010052779.1:5000-15000 GCA_019787425.1 Platygyra sinensis
GACCATGTTAAATCGTGCGTTCCATCTGTCGTCCACATGGCAGTCTTTCAAATCTGAATGTGATCATCTCAAGGTGATGTTTACTAACCTCAAGTACGCCGAAAGCCTCATCAAGTCCACTGTCTCTCACTTTGTCACCTCAGTGAGATCGGAAAACCGTGAAGTGCAAGCTCAGACCACCAATGAAAATGATGTTCACCGAGTGGTTTTGCCATTTAAAGATCAAAAGTCAGCTGACGCAGTAAGAAAGCA
This sequence comes from Platygyra sinensis, assembly GCA_019787425.1. Taxonomy (NCBI): domain Eukaryota; kingdom Metazoa; phylum Cnidaria; class Anthozoa; order Scleractinia; family Merulinidae; genus Platygyra; species Platygyra sinensis. Next base: position 5,253 of record JAHPZR010052779.1, read on the forward strand.
ATTATCAGATCTAAGTAACAAAATCGATCACACTCTTCAACCTGTGTTCAAGAGTCGCAAAATATACGAAGACATCAAGATATGCGAGCCAAAACCAGCTATAATTAGCCAAGAATGTGTAGTGTACAATTATAAATGTGATCTGTGTGATGCAGAGTATGTCGGCTACACCAGCCGACATTTACATCAACGCATTGACGAGCACCGTTATTCGGCAATCGGCAAGCACTTAAAGAACGATCACGGTCTGGAAACCATCGGTGACCTAATAGCAACAACTTTTCCGTTTTAAAGAAGTGCAACGGAAAACTGGACTGTCTGATTTATGAAATGTGATTCATAAAGAAGAAAAGGCCATGCTTGAACACACAATCAGACTCCATACGTGCAAAACAATTTATAAAAATTTGTCACTTATCTAAATTTGTCACTTTTTACATGCATACTTTATGTTCTATCACCTCGCACGCTATGTTAAGCTGTGAAATTTTTTATTCTCTTTTCTTGTAATTTTACAGACGATGTATGGACAAAAAAAAAAAAATTTCTCTACATTTAGTTATAAACTAGTACAAATTTCTCCTATCATGATTTTGGTAAATTCTGGTGCATTTTTAAGCATTAGTGGCTGGTTTTGCGAGCTCACCGAACTAATTTTTGTCATGATACCATACATTTCTTCTACTGGTTACCCCCAACAACGCAAAGGATTATGGGTCATGTGCAAGTAGCGAATGTAGATGTTTTTTTTCTTAAGGATGCAATCTTGAGATGAAGAGCATGATCGTGATCACAAGAGGAAAAGGGTTAAATATCTTGGACCATGAAAATAGACAGTGAACGTCTTGAAAGTTTAGAGTTTTTACAGGTTGAAGCTGGGATGTCTGTATCAGAGGGGAGACATTAAATTGACCATCAAAAGTGAAAAAAAAGTCAGCTGCTTTAGCTGATCAGATGCACGTACATGTAAATCAACTCTGGCCAAAATGCAAAAAGTTAAAATAAACAGGCCATTGGTCAAAGGCATGAGAAGATGCATGCATGTACAGGTAAGCAGAGTCTTATTTCGGCTTTATGCTTAGTGTCTTGAACAGAACCCAGCAGATCAGAAAAATGTTGCATGCAAATGAAGTTTTATGCCCTGTTAAGAGATTGCATGTAAATATGTACACCATTATTCTAATTCTTGCTATTGGACTGAAATTAGCTTCCAATGGAGGCTCATGCAGAAGAATATCATTAAAAATGAGATAGCTGTCATTTTCATTTTTAAAGACTCCTCACAGCCTCAGTTGCAAGCTAGTTCCAGTCCAATACCAGGAATAATTAAATTATAAATATTATGGCCTGGTCAGTTACTCTACCTCTTCAATATCCTCTTCAGATGGTCTGTCTAGGTCTGGATCACCTTCATCTTTTAAATGAACAGGAACTAAGTCCTGAAATCTTGAATGAACAACCTATGGACACAAAGGTGAATTGTCGCAGAATGGCTACTCAGCGAGACACTAATGTACATGTGCCATGTTGTAAACAGATTCTACATATCCATTAAGTACAGCTGTCTTTTTGGAAGCACACATTTTCATTGGGTTGAGGGTTGGGGTAGGGTCGATTTCCAGCCATTTTGCGAGTGTGAGTTCCTTGCCCCACCCCAAGGAGGATAACCTGCGATCATACCCTCCCTCGCTTATATTCAGACGCGGTTACAAGGAGGATCAACAGCTGGACTCCCAAAATGGCAGGAGAATCAAGGCTAGGGCTGGGGATGAAATCACATGTAAGTCAAAGTTATGACTAATTACAGTGTAGTCTCCAATTACTTGTATTTTATTGTGATATCCCCTGGTTGACAGTTGCTGTCAGACCATAGGCTGAAAAATTAGGTTGCACTAGAGAGAGAAGTTAACCAGACATGGTTCTTCTGCCTAAAAAATCAAGAAAAGTCAAATTCTTAGGCAGCTATTTCTAATTCTGCCTTCCCCCTAACATCCATGTTCTGCAGAACTCTGTTTTAATTCCGTTGACAGGATCATCAAGAGAACAACAAATACAACAGAATAAATTTCTAGGAACAATGGATGGAATACAGGTAAGTTCTATGTACTTATACAAGCACTACATGTACATGTAAGTACAGTCTGTACCATGCACATACCAATGTGGATTGTGCATGAACTGTATAGTGTCTGCCTTGTACAATAGTTTCGTTAAATAACATTGATCGTCACATTCGAACACAATAAAAAACATTGATTAGTTAAAATCCTAAGAACAGTATTGATAAAAGATTACCTTGTCCTTACGCTGACCCTGTTTGACCAGCGCATCATACTTCACTCTGCCTTGTGAATCAAGTTGTACTGGTAGTGCATTTGTACTTGATGCAGGCTGCAAAAAGAAAGCTCTGCATGTTACATGTAAATCCACACAAGAATTTCATAAAGAAAACAAATCTTTGCAGTATAAAAACGTTCAACTTGTTTTGTTTTGCAGTCAACTCTCTCTAGGACATATGAATGTTCCCTTTTCTAGGAATGACGCCCAGTGGGTTTTTTATGGGTTTCACATTATGATAGCACTTTAATTTACACTTCAGAGTTAATTCTCTGTTCCACCATCTCTCTAGGACAGACATCATACAGACAGGTTCCAAATGTATGTCTTGGAGGAGTGTCAGCTTTGTAGGGAATCATGGTAATCTGAGACCTGTCCAACAATTCTGAGATAATATATCTGAACCTAAGTGATGAATGAAGTACACCTCTGTCCAAAAGATGTCAGGTCTGAATCAGGGAGTAACATATTATATGTATTTGGTTGACTGTGTAATACTACATTTTGAAGTACATGTATTTTTCATTAAAAAGAGCTCTTCTCTAGTGTTTATCGACCGTTTCAAAGTGTCTGTTGTGTGCCTTAATCAAGTTAGAGAGGTGTCTGTCTTACAGAGAGTATATTTAGTCAAAAAACTGAAAAACAACAGGAACCAATACCAGGTGTCTGTCATAAAGAGGTGAACATTAAAGGAGCAGTGTCACAAGGATTTTCCTTCTTTAGGTCAATTTTGTGCCAAAATCATTACTTTGAGGCTTTAATCATAAACAAATTGCTTCTCTAAAGCTCCGACGAAGATATCAAATGAATTTTATCAGAGAGGGCTAACCATAACAAATTTCTTGAGGATATTTGGAACACGTAGCATAAAAACTTGAAAAAATTGGCAAATTTTTTCAAGTTTCAATCCATTTCCATCCATGCCATCCGTAGCAACAGGCGACAGGAAACCAGTACATTCAAATAGTCTTAAATAACAAAACTAGATATTAGTTTTGAAATTCAATTGATCAGAAGACACCTTCTGGCTTTTTGTAAACTTGCCAAGTAGTGTGACAATGCCCCTTTAAGAGAGAGTTGACTATGTTACTTTGTATCTTAAAGTACAAGTTTAAAAAACGAACAAAATGAATTTCACTAGGGTTACCACAATCAACCACAAGCCATTAAGTTTCTTTAGATTTATCAGTTGACTGACCTTTCTCTTACGTCCCATATCCAAAGGATATCTAGAAGAATCTTATTAAGGATGAAAAAGATTAAAAACTTACTTTGCTCACTCCCCATACATGTAGGGGCTTTTCAGGACCAATATAAACAACGAGTGATAAATAAATATTCATATAAAGAATCCCACCTGGTAAGAGGCACTCCAGCATAGCTGAGAAGTTGAACTCGGGGGTTACCAAGAACAACATCAGCTACAGCTCTAGCTGTCAGAACTGGATTTGAACCCGCTAAATTTCTGGTGCTCTAACTACTTGGTCATGCTGCCTCCAGGAAAGGAAAGCTGATAGTGAAAGCTTCAGTCTTATTTTGCAACTCAATGTAATATTAAACAAATACATTTGTATACTAGCAGTATAAAGCAGGCACTTCTGGTAGTAAAACCACTCAACCGCATTCTGTACTCTACAGTATATATATGTACTCAATTACTATTTTTCTGTATGCAGGCTCTAATCCGACGCCATGTGTGAAGATATATGTGTCACATGTTTTCTTGACTCAGTACATGTAACTACAGCTGTACATGTAACTTAAGAGCTTTAATCAATGAAAGGATACTGGGCCACATGGATTTCTGGAAAAAGCACCACCATCACCAAAATCCTGCAGATTGAGTCAGAAAAAGAACTGATTGCACATTTCACAATGATTTAAATACTGTAGTTTACCACAATCCTTTCAATGTCATGGTCAATCTAATAAGTAAATAGTTGGTAAAAGCCACTAGGAACTCCATTTGAGCACAAGCCAAGAGACAGGGAGCTGGGAATGATAACGATTGCGAATGCACAGAAGAATTACAGGGGCAGTAGCCTACATATTCATACATTACCAGCTGTCAACTGTCAGGAACATGTCTGCATTCACAGACCACAGGGGAGCATGGGCAGGTGTGAAAAGATTAAAGTCCTTGCTGAAGGCTTTGAAGGGGCTAGATGCATAGATTAGCAGGTCTGAAAAACTACTGATTACTAAATATAAGGATGATAATTAACATTTACATTCTTCTTTAAGAAATTATTAAATTTAAAACATACATGTACTCATTCTTTTTTGAAACATTTTTGAAACATTTTCTTGAAAAAAGCTATGGAATTTAAAATTCAATAATTATCAATTATTACTCACAGCCTATCCTGTTTAATGATTTCAGATACAATCTATTAATTTCTATTTAACAATAATTAGATTATGAGCTCGAGATTTCTATGAGGTGATAGTTGATGAGGCCGAAGGCCGAATCAACTATCACCTCATAGAAATCGAGAGCGAATAATCTAATTGTTTTAGTAGAATTCTTACTAAAATTTAACTCAGATAACGGTTTCCAATTATTTCTCGACATTATTATTAATCTTTGGACCTTAAAAAGATCGCCTGGATTGAGTTGGCAATTAAAATTGATCAAGTCCTGCACACGCGCGCATTATTTTTTGAATAATTTCAACTTTTTAAGTCAAGAAACCGTAAATGTCCTTCGTTTAGTCTTACCAGGATTTTAATTATCCATTTTCATCAAAATTTTCCTTCAAAACTTTGGCAAAATGAAAAAACGTCGCCATTTCGTAGACGAGTTCCAGTCACTGCACACTAATGGCTGATAGTGTGCAATGGCTCAGCCAATCAGATTACAGCATTTGCATTAGTGTACAAGTAAAATTCTACTAATGATTGATATTAATTGTTAACAGTTATAAGTTTCATTGACTGAACATGGCAGGTATGTCGGCATGGCAAAATGTCGCACTTGTCCTAACACAGATTTTACACAATGTATCATGCAAAGATATTAAAGCTAAAACTGCTCACTGGCTACAGGAAGTAACATCTGCAATCTGGCCGACATGAACGGTTATCAACAGACTTTCTAAAAGTCCTTTCCAACAATCCTTCCCTGGCCTGTTGGTTTCACCACTGTAAAGGTCTTTTTTCACTTGCAGCGTGCCAAGTTCACTGGTGGATTTTTCCACCAGTGTTTTAAATACAATCATATTAATCAATGAACAAACAAGTTCTACCTATAAGTCATGACATTGTGCATGATCAACAACACAACTTGCACAGCACATGTCTGCTGAGTTCAAGTACTATGAAAATCTTTTTCATTTAGTTTTTGTTCTCAGATATATAATTTTGAAGGATATGAATTTTATGGAAGCAACTGAATATGGTCTATCCAAATTAATTTCAAGTCTGAAGAAGGACAGGGAAAAGCAGTGGAGGCTACTTATCCAACCAAATGTTTGCTTAAATACATGTATGGAGTTTTTGTGATCTGGATCATTTGAGGTGCGTGAAGTTTGGACCTTTCAAAGAAGAACAGAGCAATTCCTGCAGTTTGTGTAATCATTGCACTTTTAGTTGACTTAATGAATGACCAGGTTTGTTCACTACAAAGAAACGGAATCACAGTAAATTGTCTCAGCTGTTTTACTGTGTTGAAACAGTCGTTGATCAATGAAAGACTTTTGAGAACAACGCTTTTATTCTCTGCTGTTTGTTGCGACTTTGATTCTCAATGTTACTTAATCAAGAGGGCTTTACAAAGTTAAAGTTCGAGCTCTGACTAATTCCATTTTCTTTAGTTAATTCACATTCTTGTCAGTACAAGTTAGATCTACATAAGTTAGTTGTCCTTATCAGACAGCTCTCTGGTTGATTGCTGGTTAATCTAGACCAAAACAAATAATTATTCTTGATCAGTTTAGAACATTTTTTTTTTTTGTTTTTTTTTTAGGAGGCGTTACTCAGTGGAACAGCTTTGGCATTTGTCAATATTGCTAACTACATACTACACTGTACACAAATAAATTCATTTGAGCTAGGGAACAGTACTCATAAACATTTTGATGAAATCGATTTCTGTTTTTACAACGATGGCACATGGAGCACACGAAAAGTGTCAATCATGTTCTTCACGCCAAAAGTTTTACTCTCTGATTCACATCCCTGCAAGTGAAACAAGTTGACTTCTCGTGACTTTATCACTCAAAGATTGCACTGTGGCTTTGCTCAAGGGAGATAAACTATGTCAAGGATTAAATAAGGTGGATTTGTGGCAAGTGTAGGCTATCAAATCCAATCACATGAATAGTCACATTGGAATGACATTGCCTTGGAATGCTGCCCATGCAATCTGGCATTACAATAATTTACACCTGGCACTGAAGTGAAACCCATCAGCACATGCGATTATCATCACCTCTAAATAAAACATAATCAACTGAAAATAACAAATGAGAAAAGCGAAACCCCCATGTTGAAGTAAAACTTCATCGCCCACGCTAAATGTACGTTTTTAAGGATGTTCGCACCCATTGCTGCTGCGCATCTCTAGTGCGCACGCAATTCATTGGTCACACGCGTGCCACGTCATTTTCAAAGCGCGCACGGAGTCGAAAACTCAACAAAATATAGGGCTGATGACCTTTGCGTTAACTTTGTGTGCGACTATTTTTGTTGGATGCTCGGTGACCCCCACTTTTTTTTCGGCAGATCACTTCCTTTTCTGATTCTTTCCATATACTAAAAAACAAAAAAAATCTGTACGTGGGAAGTTTTTATTATTTCTCATATACTATTCAAATAGGGTCGAATTGGTACATGGATACAGGTGTGTATACTCAAAAGTTGTATTTTTTAAGGCTAATTCTAGCTGATTTAATGACATATTTAGCAAAGATCTATCAAATAGGCCTATATATGCTGTTTTAAACACACATAACTTGCATATGATTCTTCAACTTAAATATATGCCGATAGTAATGAATCCGACCAGAATTGCCTCGAATGACTGGAAATCCTAGAAATGCGTTGCTCTGAGCTGCGCCTTATCTTCAAAACGAGTTCGGTGACCCCCGATTTTTTTTACGTTTTTTATCTAATCTTATAATTTTCTACCTGCAGTCAAAGTTTTAAAAAAATCTGTGCGTGGGAAGTTTTTTGGGCGCGAACGTCCTTAAATAGCGGTACGTAAGCTTATTACATGTAGTTCTTACGCAAATTATGAAAACTCTACAAAGTAAATTAAGTGACTGTATAGTACAGGTAGAATTAGGATCTGACAATGAGAAATACAGCTACACTCGGTACATAGCTTTATATATAACCAAGGTAAACTTTATAAGCATGTTTCTCGCTCTTTTATCCAATGTGTGGCTTAATAAACGTAATTCGATCACTTTAACTTATGACAGGACAAACCTCCAGTTTTCTCGGAATCCAGCCATGTCGCTGTCCGTAAGGTGGAGGCTCTTTCTTGACGGCTGAAACCTTTAACTAAACAACAGATCGCTAGTATTAATCTTTAAAAATCTAAATATTGCGATCGATCACTGCTGAAAGCCTCACAACGCTGATAAATTATCCAACATGGCTGACAAATCACACAGCACACACCAACCTCTTTATAGGCTTTTTCTAAATCATCGTCTTCGTCCTTTTCGCGATAAGGCACGTGTAGTGGTGCCGGAAGAAGACTGAAATTGTTAAGAATGAATTGTGTGAGCAAAATCTAACAGGCATATCTCTTATATCGGAAACGTCAGAGAAATCATACCTCGCCAAAGACATTTTCTTGCGTTCTCAAAACGATCAACTCATTGCCAATCCCAGAGGACCCCGCGTACCGACAATCAACCTCGTTTCCAGGATCAACATGGAAGAGTGAGAGCCCTGGGAACTAGGTAAGGGATTGTAAGAGGAGAGACCCTGGGAATGAGGTTGCAGAGATTCCAGCTAGCAAGGTACCGGTATCCCAGCAAGTGTTGCAATTGCAAACCTCTCTAAGCTTTGTTGTAATCAGATCTGTCTCTTTTTCTTTATTGGATTTCCGGTGCCTTCAATTCTGTCCATCTTTAAATTTTAGATAAGTAACAATAACAATGACAAAAGCTGAGCACGAAAAAATATTTGCATACAAAAGATGCAAACTAATAGAGGTAAAGCTTTTCGCTGCTTACATTATCGTTTAGGGTCGGTTTGAGTTTTTGAATTAGAAGAGTCTCCTTTATCTTCCAGTGGATATCAGAGCGACCTTTTGCTAATATTTCGAAGTGGTTCCCATTTTAAGTTGTGACCAGTTGACGTGACGTGGTCTGCGATAGCAGATGCATGACAGGCACTACATGTAATGATCCCTTTAAAATGTTCAGTTTTTCCTGTCATGCAAGAACCCTACGAAGTCTAGAGAAGACAGCTTGATATCATACCTTCGCAAATGGAAGAAGGATAAAATCATTGATGATGTCACCTTCCATACGATACTACCTTGTGGTTCTACCCTGGTGTCCTCTATGGGCTTCCTAAGATTCATAAACCTGGTTGTCCTTTTCGTCCGATTGTTTCTTCTGTAAATACTTACAACTACAATCTGGCTTCATATCTTGTACGCATTCTTCAGCCCATCTCCACGAATCAATTCACGATCAAGGACTCTTTTAGTTTTGCAGACTGGGCCAAGACGTTTAAACCATAACAATGAAATCATGTGTTCTTTTGACGTTAGTTCATTGTTTACAAACGTTCCGCTAGATGAGACAATACAAATTTGTCTTGACAAATTGTATGCCCTTCCCGATCCACCAACGCTGCCTCGCTCAGTCTTGAAGGTTCTGCTTGAGTTTGCTACAAAGAGGAGCCATTTCATATTTAATGGTCAATACTACGACCAAATTGACGGTGTGGCTATGGGCTCTCCTTTAGGTCCTGTTTTGGCCAATATCTTTATGTGCCATTTTGAAGAGAAGTGGGTCCTGAACAACAACGCTCGCCCTTCGGTATGGTTTCGATACGTAGACGACACTTTCACCTTGTTCGACAGTAAAAACACGGCAACCCAGTTCCTGCAGTACCTCAATAACTGTCACGCAAACATCAAATTCACCGTTGAATTTGAAGAGAACAATGCAATCCCTTTCTTGGACATTCTCATCAAACGATGCAATCACACTTTCTCAACATCTATTTACCGAAAGAAGACCTTTACCGGCCTGTACACAAAATGGGACTCCTTCACACCTAGGAAATACAAAGTAAACCTCATCCGCACACTCACTTTTCGTTGTTTTCGCATCTGTTCGTCGCCGTCCCTTTTACGATCTTGTCTGGATGAACTGAGGAAACTGTTGTTACAGAATGGTTACCCTGCTGGTGTTATCAATTACAACATCAATGATGTTTT
>JAHPZR010052779.1:20000-21043 GCA_019787425.1 Platygyra sinensis
AACTGACTGAAAACGATCGAACGAACTATGGATGAACAAAAAGAAAGAAATCAGTTTGGCTTTCAATAGTTATAAAAAGAAAAAAAATGCCTGCAGCCCCATGAGAGATTTGAACTCTCGACCCCTGGTTTACGAGACCAGTGCTCTAACCACTGAGCTAACGAGGCTGACACACTGGTTTTGAAAATAGACAAGAGAAACAACTAAACAAACAAACAAACCAAGAAGGAAACAGAAAAGAACCGTAAACAGAGAAACTTGACTTAAAAGATAAACGAATCGCTGGCTAAGAATATTAATGAACGAACGAACTGACTGAAAAAACGTACCGATCTATAGATGAATAAATAAATTAAAATGTCAGTAGTGCATCAAACTGGTCAAAAAGAAAAAAAATGCCTGCAGCCCCATGAGAGATTTGAACTCTCGACCCCTGGTTTACGAGACCAGTGCTCTAACCACTGAGCTAACGAGCCTGATAAACTGGTTTTTTAAATAGACAAGACAAACAAAGAAAAAGCAAATAAAAAACAGGTAAACAGAGATAAATTGACTAAAAAGACAAAATGAATTGCTGGCTAAGAATATTAATGAACGAACGAGCTGAATGAAAAACGTACCAATCTATGGATAAATAAATAAATTAAAATGTCAGTAGTGCATCAATCGAGAAAAAAAAAAAAGAAATAACATATATTTTGTAGCCTCGTGAGAGATTTGAACTCTCGACCCCTGGTTTACAAGACCAGTGCTCTAACCACTGAGCTAACGAGGCTGATACACTTGTAAGAACGTTTACATTCGATGGTATGAGCCTGTTTTCACAGGTCAGTGCTTTTATTCAAAGAGGGATATTTTAAACACGCAAATATAAGACTCACATACTTGAGTGGGAACTAAGCTGAAACGTAATAAGTGATAGTTCCCTAGGAAATAAACAAAATGTTCTGGGTCTCATCCCAGAGAAGAAATTTTTGCGCGGGAGACTTGTTGAGTTGTTGACACGGTGAAGATAAAGGAGAGAACATGTGTAAAGGAAAAAT
>JAHPZR010052782.1:0-22500 GCA_019787425.1 Platygyra sinensis
AAAAATATTAGTTCCCGACAGGAACCTACCAAAATGTTGTTCAATTTAAGCCCTGGTGAACAAACCCTTCACTATGAATGTATCGCAAGGCATCCACGATACTTAGAGCCCAGCCAAACACCTTCTTCATTACTGCTTCCTTTGGCAATCGAGCTGGAGCTTCCTCTGGATGAGACATCACGTGATGTCTGAGGGAACAGCTGCATAGCTCCAGGATGATCATTACTGTTGTTCCATTTCGACCATGCTGAAGATTGGTTCCATAAAACTTCACAATGTTAGGATGACTCAGTTCTCTAAGGGAATGATCAAAATTCAAATAAGCGCATAGCTTAGCAAAAAGGGAAGTTACAGCAATGAAACTCGGAGTTGTACCTCGTCCATTTGTTACAATTTGATTTAAAGCGTGACCAACATGTAACCTATGACGTGGACCTAAATTACAAAGTTTTTTGAGTTTCCATTTATACGAAAATATCTGGACGTTTCCAATGGCTTGCCGATCAGACAGTAGATGTTTGAGTTAATCAGAAATGAAAACCACAAGAATCGGCAAAAGAGTTTAAATAAAACTGTAGTGCTGTGTTAACTGCCTTATCAGATTCCCATCATTGTAACCCTCAGGATAACATAACATGACATGACATGACTTTATTAACCTCGAATAAGGGTTAGTTTAGGGATTTGCTGCTCTGAAAGTGATCTAATGCCCTTCTATATTCGGGGAAATTTCAGTCTGTCAAATGCCTTACCCCCAATCTGTTGTTTTGCCCTGGAAATTATATATTATAATGATAATCAAAAGAGAAATGCAAGAAGGGAAGGAAAATTTATACAAGGAACATGTCTTCATGATAACAGAGAGCGGCCGTAATTTCACTGCTAACATAAGCACATATTAGAGCTTTCGTGTTATACTCATTCGAACAGTAGGACCAGGTGTGCCTTTGCAAACTATACAACGTAACTTGACGATTTCGTTTTCAGAATATTGTTTACCTTAAAGCTCGCTCCTCTTCAACGAAATGCCTTACATTGTTGGTCGTGAGTGGATCTCTGTACCTCTTAAGTGAAACCTCAATTTCTGGATGTCCTTTGCGATGAAGAACACCTCTGTACACTGTAGAGAAGCTGCCATTTGCAATAATGGGCGCCCACTTTTCATCGCATTTCAACTCTTCATCCGTGAAATCCGACTTCTTGAACTCATCTAGCTGGTAGACAGTTAAGCTGCGTTGCAACAAGTTGATCTGTATCTGCAAAGGTTCGTAAACTTCCTTGATCTCAGTCTTGCTTCTTTTGTCTTCAAGTAGTTGCTGGTACAACCGTTCGTCGCCTTCCCTTAGCTGAGGTATTTTCTCCTTGATTTGTTTCAGAAATTGCACCGCGTCTTCCAGTTGTGTATTGATGAAAGGAAGCAGACGGTCTTCAGTAGCAATGACTTTGAGGCATTTACGTGATCTTTTTGACATGTAGCTGCATCGATTATCATTGTAGCTTTCAAGTTTAGTTTTATGTTGGAACTTCCTTTTTATTTTGGCCCCAAGCTCACCGAAAACTCGAGGAGAACTTACCACCACAGATGACAAACCTTGTCGAAGCCATGTTGGCGCGGTACTTTTCTGGGACTTGCTTTGGGTCACTTCTTCGTCTTGTGAAACGTCTGCTTCGCTCTCGTCACAAAACACTTGCTCTTCCAATTCATGGATTTCATCTGCCATTACATCGTACTTTTCAATACAATACTGGATCAGGGAGGCTTGAGCTTTCGCAAACTCGTGTTCGTCATCTTCCCATTGCTGAACAAACTGGTGTGTTCTCTCGGAAACATACTTTAGTGCTTCACTTTTTGTCTCTTGCCATGTCGTCTTTGCGTCGGGTACTTTATCAGTAGACCAATTGCAAAACTTCTTGATAGTTTCCTCAGATTTGAAATGCGCCGCTAACTTTGCTAAGATCTCTTGAATTGTTTGTGACTGATGCTGACTGAGTTCATCAAATCTGCGTTCCTGAGAGCTTTTTAGTTCCTCCATACGGCTCATCACTCTCTTGATCCTTTCCTCCGTTTCTTGATGTGAGATTTCTGTTGACTTCAGTTTTATTCTGATTTGACGAGAGACGTGCGCAAGAAGATATTCAAGCTTTCTGTTGGATAATCACGTTAAAACATGACATTGATGACTACTTATTAACCGAGAGTGAGGTCTTTACCGGGGAATCTAAAACAGAGGCCTTGCTTTCAAAACGGGAAGGCCGAGGTTTGAGATTTTCCCGTAAAGACAGAACGTTCGAGGTTAATAAATTGTTTACTATATGGCTTTTTGTTTGGGGGCGCGGTAATTGATCCGTGGGCATTACTTGAGAATAATGGCCTAGAAATAGCGAATCAGAGCGCGAATTACATCGGTTACTAATATAACCCACATAGTAATCACTTTGAATTTTCTTCACAAATACCCTTTTCCAGGAAAAGTTATCAAACGAGAAACTTTCTGGACCATTTACATTAATGAAGATATATAATATAAAGAAAAACGCATTCATTCCAGTTACAATAATTGGAAAACCCAGTGGCTCTTTCAACAGTTAATTTCAATTTCAGTAGCTTGAAGCTACCAGGTGTATTGCTGAATTACCACTGTACAAGACGATTCACGAAGAGCACAAACACAACGGTCGAGGAAACGCACCGAGAGAATAAATTAACTATGTTTCGTCAAAAACCCAACTTAGCTATCCTTCTCAGGATTCCATCTAATTTGATTTTTGAGCATACACCCCGAGGTCCAACCCCTTACCCTTTTATATACCATTTTGACAGAAAAAGTACCCCTTTTATATACCTTTTATTGAAAAGAGGTACCCCTTTCACATTCCTACTTTAGGAAGTCTCGTTCTCATTTTCATGTAGTGCTTAACAAATAAAGTGATACAGCCATAAGGGGCATCTGTTCAAAATGTTTTAATTAAACACCCTTTTAAACACGTAAATGACCGATTTCCCTACCCTTTTATATACCTCAGCTTGTGAAATCCTTACCCTTTTATATACCTGAAGCGTGAAAAAGGTACCCCTCTCGGGCGGAGCCTCCCCGTATATGCCATTACAGGGAGAACCCCCCGGGCGTACACACGAGTAATTCCCTATATATCGTAGTATTTTATCTTCCTTTTGCATACTTTAATTTCTCACCGGCAATACTTTTCAAGATTGCTCATCATGGATGAGACAACAAGATTACTGATGCCTGCAATTAAGTCGTCAAAATCTCCTGTAATCAAACCATACGTCTGAGCAAACTGTGCAGTTTCGCAAGACAACTGCACGATCTGGGAACTTGGATTTAGGTTAGGAAGCTTCTTCGAGAGTTTTTCGATTTGTGCTTTTTTAACCTCCTCACGTTCTTTCCCTTTTAATCAGATCCCACTTGTTAGCAACAAACAAGGTACATCCAGTGAATAGTGCAAGGTCCACCTCAGCATTTTCCTTGAGGTTTTGAGCGCAGGTGAGTAACTTTTCTAGCTGTTTAGGTAAACACAAAAAGACGTTCAGTTAATTTATTCACACAAAAGTAAAGATAATTCAATCTTGATCACTTTCATGAATTTCAAAGATGACGGATTAAATTTACTTACGCGTTTGTACAGTCAGGAAACATTTTATTAGGACACCAGGTAAGAATGTGTAATGGGTTGGCCCGATCCTCGACCACTAGTTTTCGTAGTAAATTTTTTCGGGTGATTTTGCTGACCTAAAATGTTTTCAGTTTTCCCCAACAGTTGAAAAGGGGGATCGGCTGGATGCTGAGCGGTGGCATGTGCAATTGGATGGGTCCGTAGTTGAAACGCTGAGGGAAAGGAATGAGGCAAGATTGGGAATTTTTATATCTATGCCTGATATAAAGAAACCTCAACTGATAGAGGTAGAAACCTTCGCTTTTTTCAGGTTTCAAGTGGGCTCGATTACCAGCTGCTGTTTGGGAAGGAGCCCCGTATTCCTCCCCCGAATTTACTCTTCTCGGGGAGAAAAAAGACTGGACTCAAGAGAGCAGTGGAAATCGAGCCTATTTCAAGGAAGAAAATGACATATCTTGCAAAAATGAAGTTTTGCCTGTGAGTTTAGAAGCCCGCCGGGTCGATCGGTCGTGACGGATGACAGTCATCAAACCGTGTTTGGAGGACAAAAACAGGCAAATATAGTTGTTACTGTGTGCATCAAAACATATCACCTTCGAACCTGTGTTGTAACATTGAAGTGTCTAGGACGAGATTTTTTTTTTCCGCTTCGCGAAAAACAGATTTCTTCCTCTCCGACATTTTCTGATTGTGAAGGTAATAAATTCGCCAAAAAATTGTACAACTAGTGCATTGTTTTTGCTCCAGTAAATAAGTAAGTGTCGGGAGAAATCTGTTTTTTTTAATCAGAAGGCTTAGTCTGAAATCACGTACAAACGATCCTTCCCCAGTCTCTCTCTTTTTATTGGTCTTGTCGGTTTTGTACCCCCCGTAAAGTGAAATTTGACTCCTTTGGGTACATTACCAACGCGGGCGAAGGAGAAATTCGCTATCGAAAATATTTGTTTTGCTATTCTTATCAGTACTCTGTTGGAAATTTCATCGAGCAAATAAAAAAAATTCTGTCATATACACTGAAAGCTATGTTTAATCGTTAATTTGCATTCTTTTTTGCAAAAATTCTAATTTGGTGTTAGTTTCTGTACCCTGTCAGATTGGAAGTCCCCGCGCGTTGTAACTGTTTTGATGCACGATACATAAAGCAGAAGGCACGAGGCAAGTAGTTGAGGACAAATTCACTCATGACGTCACCTTTCTCCAATTCCAGGGCTATCAACTATCATAACACCCTCCTGAAAAGACAACGTAAACTACTCGGTTAAAAAGGTAATTTTTAAAGTCAGTGTGAATCGTAGGTAACTGAACTGATGCTTCGGACGTACAAGTAAAGCCACAAATGATAATAATATAATAATACTATATAATAATAATAATATAATATAACAATAATAATAATAATGATAAACTATTCCACTTTATGTTACATCTTAATAATAATAATATATAATAATAATAATAATAATAATAGATAATAATAATAATAATAATAAGTAATGGTAATAGGACTGAGTGGAGTACGATTCAGGGAGTAATCGGGCGAGTAATTTCAAATCGGCCGAGCGCGCAGCGCGAGGCCGATTTGAAATTACGAGCACGATTACCCCTGAATTGTACGACACGAAGTCCGATTACCAATTAATTGTGTCAATAACAAAATGCATGAAACTCTGTTAAGTAATATTTATTGCAAGAACAACCTTTTTATCACCTCAACTCACAATTTGACTTTCTAAAGCAGAAACATCGCTTGCAACTTTGTTAATCATAACGCCTTTCTACGACCCGGAACCGGAAATTGTAGTAACTTCACAAAAGGTGACATGGGTTACATGACATGACAATTTGACATGACAGTTACCCCAACATACCAAATAAGGTAAACCAGATCACGCCACTAGCTAGACAACAGTCGGCAAAGGCACTCTCGTAAGCAAGATTTGGAAAAACATGCAGGAAAGTTTCATATTCGTACAACGAGTTAACGTACAAAACTACGGCCGAAATGGGCTAGTCTTTAGAAAACTATAGTCAGCAGTAAGTTCAGTCCTCATCGGAGTCAATGATGTACGCCCGTCTACGCTTTGTGACAGGAACACTGGGACTTTTTGGAATCGATCCGATCTGACATTCCACTCGTGAAGAGCTGGCTTGGTTTGTTGATTGCGGTCCAAAGTAGTTTTGAATATTTACAGTGCAGTTGTTGAAATGTTGAGCTGCTGGGTCGTTGGCTGAACGTGATACTGGCATCTGAGATGAAAGAAGGGACGTTTGATAAGTAGGCTGTGGAACAGCAGCTGTTGACGATAGCGGCGATGCACTGCTCGGAAGCACAACAACGGCTGATGTAGGAGGAACTGACAAGGAACTCGAGCTCGGCGGTGTTTCTGAACTTCTTGTAGTCGTACTGGTAGAATAGCCACTAATGATGTGGGACAGAGTACGCCTTTCGCTTTCGTCAACCTCGTCGTAGTCATCGAGTGAGCATTCGTTGGCATGGCCGGTGATCTGAATGATCTTGTGCCTTGGCTGTCCGGCTTTCTTCAGTTTTGCGACTACAGACTTTCTGGTGGAGTGATTGGAAATTCGCTTTCCTTCTACATTTAGAGTTTTTGCTAGGGTTCTCATAATACTGCCGAGTTTGTGTTCGCCCATCTTGGACTTCGCGTACCAAACTTCGGTTTTTGGACGCTGTATTATGGTCAAGTACAAAGGCCCAGAGGTTCGCATTTCTGACGGGCGCCTCCTGAGAAACTCCTCGAAGAGTCTGACAGGATCTCTTGAACCGCCATCCGTGGCCCACATTTCTTGAGGTGTTTTTCGGTGCTTCGCCGTCAAGCCACCAGTACGAGTCTTCGTTGGATTCTCGCTGAAGCGTACGCATTTGGCCATTTCTCCCCCCTCGATCTGGATACAAACAACCTCCAAGTCTTCCACATAAGCGTCGTAATGGTCTTGGCGGCCTCGAAACCCGAAGTGCTCAGACAGGTTTTTGAAGTTTACATTCGTTAACGCTACTCCACTGTGGTCGCCTAACAAGCCACTACTCCAAAAAAGCTCCTCTTCGGCAGAGTTGTACGGCTGGGCGCGATTTTGTCTCTTGCCGTAGCCATTCATGCGTAGCTGCTTAGCTTTTGCATCCAAGACAGCCCTGGATTTTGCAAATTCGCGACCAGTTATCAAGCTGTATGGATATCTTTAGTCGGACAGGTACCGTTCCAGGGCCGCTTGCATGACCTTAAGTGAGTCTGGTTCGTAGTCGGTGCCGTCTTGCTTTCTTACTTCCAGATAGTACTTTTGGAGGATTTCATCCAAAGCTGCGGGCGAAATGGTTTCCATATTGACGTTTATGTTTCGTGACTTTGCCCAGGAAGACCAAACTCTCATCCACGTTGTGGTATTTCTCTTTGTGTTTTTATTTTCTGCCTCTTTAAGAGTTTCTAGTAATGTTTCATTAGAGGTCAGAGGAAACCTGGACTCGTCTGGCGCTGGTAAGTTGTTTGTTTCCAAAGTTGTCTCTGTGAGCGCAAGTCGCTCACTCGCTGTACTTGTATTATTGTTAACTTTCGTCACTGAATCGTTTTCTTTACTCTCGAAGCTTTCGAAATCTATAGTGCTGAACAGGTTATCAAATTCTAAAGAAAACATATTTGAATAAACGTCATTGAACCAGTTAATTTCGTCCATCTTTGTTCTCTAGCTGGACCTGGCAAACCTGCTCAAATTTTTCACTTGATTTTGATTGGCTAGCATTAATTAGGTGGTAAAATTTCATTGGTTAGTTACATTTTGTGCTTAACATTTATTGGCTGTTGAACTGGCCGATTTGACCTGTCCGATTACAGACTGCTATTAATCGGACAGGTCAAATCGGACAGTTTTGATGGTGCAACAGCCAAATTAAGCCACAAATTAGGGCTTTTAAGAACCAATCAGATTCAGGCATTTTGTTATTGACACAATTATAATAATAATAATAACAATAATATAATAATAATAATAATAATAATAATAATAATAATAATAATAATAATAATAATACATGGCCATTTCCTAGTCTAAATAGAGAATAAAAGCTGGGCGCGCGTAGATATGGAATTCATCTTGAAGTGTTTAACTCGATATCTCGCGCAGCGAACGAGTAACGATCAGTTCCCGGGAGTAAATGTGCAATGTTTATATTTATAGTATAACTTTTTATCTTACATCGGGAGTAGCGAAGTCTGCCGTGAAAAATGTAACAGCTTATAAACTGAATCAGCAGATAAATGGTGAAGAAGGAAGAGGAAAGAAAAGAGGAATGATAGCGAAATAGCCTTAAAACAGGCCTTCTCGGCGAACCAAGTCGAGTGCAGATATTTGCACATTTAAAAAGAACTAAACGAGTAACTCATCGGCCTGTTTGTATTGCTAGAATATGGAAAAACACTCTTCGAAACAGAGAAAAGGAGCGTTTGGAGAAGCTGCCTTGTCAGATATCAGGGTTTAAATTCGTCAGCAATTGTGAGGTAATTCACCCTTGTCACACGACGGCCATATTGGATATGACGTATGTGCTTTAGTCATGAAGTCGAGGCGATGCGTGTCTCATCTCAGGTTTGCAGCTAATCAAGCCAAACAAGGATCATTGTAGTGTGCCCTAGTGCTCAAATAACAAATCAAAAGATAAATTAAGAATTACCTTCCATCGCTTTCCAGTCGACATATATGCGAAGGAAAGCTGGATTGTAAGAATTCGTGGAGATGTTGGCAAAAACCTCCAGGTTAGCGATTGTGGTTTACGACTTCTAGCTACGTAAACTTTATCTGAAATCAATTTGTTCAGGTTTACAAAGTAATTTGATAGACTACAATTATGTCAGTGTAGAACCGAGCTGCTATTTTACTGATTTTACTACGTTCCTTAGGTACTTTTATTGCCCGCAATAACGTTACAATTGTTCTTTAGATTTCGAGAAGCACAAAGGTTTGCTCGGAACATTTTAAACCATCAGACTTTCGAACGACCGTCTCTGGGAAACTTCAGGAAAGATTCAGTCCCTTCTGCATTTGTTGATTGTTTGGAGAAGGCACTGTCTAGCGAAATACAGAAAAAAATGAACATTTCGTTAAATTATGCACGTTTCCCAGGGAAGGTCGTTCGAAAATCTACCGATGTTAGAAATGTTCCGAGCAAACCTTTATGCTTCTCGAAATCTAAAGAACGATTGTAACGTTTTATTACGGGCAATAAAAGTACATACGGAACGTAGCAGAAGAGCAGCTCGGCTCTACACATAATTCTAGTCGATTAAATTACTTTGTAAACCTGATCAAATTGATTTCAGATTGCTAGATTGAAGTCGTAAACCACAATCACTAACCTGGAAATTTTTGGCAACATCTCGATGAATTCTTACAATCCAGCTTTCCTTTGCATATTTGTGGACTGGAAAGCGATGGAAGGTAATTCTGGTAATTCCTAACTTATCTTTTGATCTGTTATTTGAGCACAAGGGCACACTACAATGATCCTTGTTTGGCATGATTAGCTGCAAACCTCAGATTAGACACGCATCGCCTCGACTTCATGCCTAAAGTACATACGTCATATCCAATATGGCCGCCGTGTGACAAGGGTGAATGAACTTCTGTTTCAGGCGAAGCCAGAGCAGAGTGAGGATCCGCAGACTACTTTGACAATGTTATGACGAAATTCATGATCAATAACAGAACAGACGTATTAAAAACTGACATCAATTTGTTTTTTGCGATAACAAATTGTCAAATTGTCTGCCCTCGTTCGTTGACGCGTCGCATAAATTATAAATTCATGTGTCTGT
Organism: Platygyra sinensis; assembly: GCA_019787425.1. Classification (NCBI taxonomy): domain Eukaryota; kingdom Metazoa; phylum Cnidaria; class Anthozoa; order Scleractinia; family Merulinidae; genus Platygyra; species Platygyra sinensis. Next base: position 9,456 of record JAHPZR010052782.1, read on the forward strand.
CCGCTTATTGAGAATAAAAATTAGCCAATGAGCGCGCGAGAATTTCTGCAGTTGTCGTATAATTTTAATTTGATCATCAGGTTATAATACTGTAATATTACCTTAAACAATGGGTGCGGAAAGAACAACTCTATCTTCGTGTAAGGTACTTCTTCTCGACCGCTCTTCAAGCTGGCAAATTTTTCGATCTGTTGCATGTAGGTTTCTCTTCCATCAGTCACCAATTCCTGAAACATTGGCTGACGAGTCTCTGAGCCAGTTTGCTTAAAGTGCACGCCAATCTTTGGCTTCTCACCGTATTTCAGCTCGCATATTGTTGATGTTGTACTCAATAGTTTGTAGGGCAGAAGATCTTCTCCGAGAATCAAATTGATGACACTGCTTTTACCAGCACTTGTTTCGCCTAATCACAGAAGGTATCAAAAAGCATTAGTAGATCAACCTCTTTATGGTATGTCGGACATTGCAAACTTTGTTTGGACATAAGAATGTTGCTTTTCCGGTCTAGGCTGAGTATTCATATTTTTCTGCTCATTTTAGGCTGAAAATATTCTTTGTGAATATTTATAGATTATAACGTGTGGCAATTTTTTTTCGAATATTTTTCATTTCTAGATAGAGATAGAAAGCGCTTAAATTGATGTGACGCCCATAGCGTCTTGCAGAAATGTTATAAGCATCAAACATTCGGTTAGTGATGTTTTTGAAGCTTTTTGGTTTGTGAAAGGAAGAATTGTAATTGTATTGTACGTACAAATTTTCAACACACAAAATTATTCCCTCCAAAATCCCAGCCTCCGGTTTATTCTTTTTATATTCGTACAGTCAGCGTCGATATACTTTAAAATGTATTCTTGAAAAAACAATGCAAAGCAGTAGCTGTGCCATCTTACCTGCAACGAGAACAACATATTGATCTCTTGGTTTGATATCATCGATGTTCTTCTTCAGAGTTGCTTTGAAGTCCCCTAAGCCTTTTTGTAGTGTTTTTGTAAATTCAGTATCCAGTTGATCCATGAACTTTTCCGTTTTGATGAAAAGCTCCAAAAGTCTTTCACGTTTTTTAGCATCTGATTTCTTAGCTTTCGAAAGAACTTCATATGTCTGTAGATGAAAACAGAACAGAAACAACAGTGAGATAGCCGGGATTTACATCAAAATGTTATTAATTACACGTGCGACAACAACTAAAATACCGAAGAAGTGATAAGATTTAACCATTACCATCATCCGTATCACATAGGTATATCATGGTTGCTAACACAAAACTAGTTCATCTTCGAGGGCATATCCACTTTAGATTTCGTCTGTTAATTAAGCAATAAATTCGAGGTTTGTAAGAGTGCTGTTTAGCTTCCATAACATCAATAATGTTTTTTCGTATATCATCATCATCATCATGTCCTTTTCCCTCTGAGGGAAAAAGGGCCTTGTGTTCTCTCTCTCCAAGCTTCTCGGTCTTTCGCACAACTACCAGCTTCTGCGCAACCTTTGAACCCAAGTTCGCCTCGTTCTCTCTCTACCGTTCTTCGCCATGTCTCCTTCGGCCTACCTCTCTTACGTCTTCCTTCTGGGGTCCATGTTAGGGCTATCCTTGTGTTCTCATTTACACTTTTTCTCAACACATGCCCAATCAGTTTCCAGCGTCTACGTTTTATCTGTTGGGTGATCTCTTCCATATTCGCCTTGAATCTAATCTCTTCATTTGTCACTTTCATAGGTCAGTAAATCTTCAGAATTCGTCGTAGGCACTTATGGAGGAAAACATTAAGCTTGGTCTCGTCGCTTTTAATCATTCGCCAAGTTTCGCAACCATAGAGAAGGACAACCAGTACACTGGATCTAAAAATCCTCAACTTGGTGTTTATGCTGAGTTGACTGTTCCTCCAGATGTTCTTTAAGTTGCAGAAGACTGCTTGTGCTTTTCCCAGCCTGGCACTTATATCCTCACCTGCACCACCTCTTGTTGTGACTGTAGCACCAAGATATACAAACTTCTCTACCTCTTCAATAACACTCCCTTCTAGTTGGATCTTTAATCCAGGATCAACATTCCATTTCATTACCACTGTTTTTCCTAAGGTAATCGTTAGCCCGGTCTTCTTCCCGGTTCTGTTAAGATTTTCAACCTTTGTTTGCATGTCCACTATCCTACTTGCAACAAGAGCCACATCATCAGCGAAGTCTAAATCCTCTAGCTTGTTCGTGAATTGCCATCTTATCCCAGTTGGCCTTCCTTCAATAGTCTTTCCCATAACCCAATCAATCACTAGAAGAAAGAGAAATCCAGACATGCAACAGCCTTGTTCCACCCCTGTCTTTACATCAAACCAGTCGTAACTTCCAGAACCATCTAGAACAGCATATTTGCTCTGTTCATACATTGCCTTTACCATTTTTTCGTATATATGGCTTTAAAAATCAACATTGGTTTCTGGATCAAAATCGAAGAAACTACGATCAATGCTGCAACAGATCCTTTGCCTCCTAGAAATTTTGGCCACAAATCCTGGAAATTTTGGCAAAAACCCCCTTTTTGGACATTTTAGAGATTTTCAGGCTGAATATTGGGCAAATTAGCTTTATTCTAGTCCAAAATGCATTTGCAACATTGCAGCCTGCTTTTCTTGCCCGCAGCATCGCGATTTACAACATTTTGGCTCGGGCATGGGCAGAAAACAAAATTTTGAGTTTTTGGACGAGAAAGTGACCTACGTCTTTAGGCTTTTCGATTTTTGAATTTCTTTTCCCCTTTCCTTTTTCTCCTTTTCTTTTCTTTTTGTTGCAGTGGTTGACCTTCTACTGAGCTTGCTTATAGTCAAAAAAACTTCTAAGGAAGCGTCATCGAGGCGGGTAATTTGTACCATGGAGCAGCCAGGTGTAGTGGCAGGAAATTTTGCTTTGAGTTTTTCACTCAACTTTTTGAGTATTTTCGTGCATATCTCAGGCTCCATCAGGCCGATCACTCTGATTCGGGCATCTTTGGAAAGATCTTCTCCTGCTGCAGAAGTTGATGATGCCAATTTTGGTCAAAAGTGATGACGTCAGAAGTGGAAGAAAGGCCAAGCTTGGTTCGGGCCGTTTTCTACCCCAACAGGAGTCAAAGGGTTAATGAGTTGAGAATAAGCACTTATCTGCCATTGAATATCGTTTGCCGTAGAATCTGTTACGCAATCTATTTACGTGATTAAAAACACTCACTGCTTGAATTGATAACACAACATTAGACTTATTGGGTTCGAGGAAGGCAACGCAACCCCAATTTGTTGGTTGTCATGTGCAATTAACAAGGGAGGTTTTTCGAGATTGTATTTTCGTTGTCGACATACATTTGCCTCGCTTTGAGGCGCTTGCTTACGTTTTACCTCACTTCGACGAACTAACTCACGTGGTGATTCGTCTACAGTAGCTTCTTCGTGAAGTTTTCATCTTTTAGCTGAGTCTTCGTAAGGCCTATTTGAGTTTGCTTTTGGTCGCCGAGTCTCGTAAGGCCTACTTGAGTTTGCTTTTGGTCTTCCATCGTTCATCTTTCAGTAAAATTTTACTTTGGATTAAGCATGGTTCGTCACTGTCTTTGGAAAATGTGAGCGACTCCTGGCGCCTGCATCAAACCCGGTTGTTTAGCTCGGCGGCCGTTGTGCCACAAAGTAAATCTACCGAGTTCTGTAGCTCGGCGGCAGTTGTGCCGCAAAGTAAATCTACCGAGTTCTGTAGCTCGGCGGCCGTTGTGCCACAAAGAAAAGCTACCGAGTTCTGTAGCTCGGCAGCCGTTGTTCCACAGAGTAAATCTACCGAGATATGAAGCACGGCGGCGCTATTTCATCATGACTTGTGATATTCAGTAGGGCACCGGACAAACGAACAGCTTAGCACTATGTTTTGCAGTCCACGGTAGCGCCACTCAAGTCACTGAAATCAACAAACTAAACCAAAATACTGAAAAAGTTAATGAGGTGAGTCGCACACACATTCCATTTCAGGCGTTGATGAATGATTCCCTTGAAAAGTGTGAAATTGAGAAGTGTGTAATGTTCACTTGGTGAACCATAAAATGCCAACGTTAGTAAAGAATCTCGCCGCGACAAATATAAAATCACTAAACAGAAGATTAAGGGATAGGGAACCTTCCCAAATTTCTGTTAGTAGAGTCCTAGGAAAGCTGAAAAAAAGAACCACAAGACACAGATTAAAATGTTACATTTTAAATAGTCTTCCTTACAACACTAAATTGGCTCCTTTGGCATAATACTGAACATTGCTAGTTCAAATATGTGCTCTTCATGATGGTTTACAAGTGTAAATCAAGATAACTGGATGGTTGCAGTTACATAAATGTATATAGCTCAATTACAGAAATCGGTTGCATGCCCGACACACTCTAGCCACTGTCTCCTCAAATAACAAGCACTTGCAACTACCGTTCAATACTTTTTCATAATGATGTACAGGTTAAATACAAGTTTCGTCATAGGGAACCCTTACGTTCATATATGCAGTAATAACATTTATCTATCAAACGAACCATCCACCCTTCCACCTCAACTGCTACCTGTACCCTACAAACATCGACCACACTCGCTTAAGCTCCGATTACCCCTAGTCTTATAATACATTTATTTTCTGAAGTGCTAGCCTAACGGTTTGAGATTGTAGATATATCATAAAATCTAAATTTATCAAAAGCTCGTTGGGTTAATTTACCAATAACTGCTTTTCTCAGAGGCTTTCAATTAAAAAAAAAACACCTGCTGCACATCTTGCGTGCCCATGTTTAAATCAGAGCAAACAACTTTCAATAAATATAAGTTCTCTTGAATTCGTGGAAAACCAGAACAGCAACTTGACTCAGTGCTTGTGTTTATTATGATGGCGATGCAAGTATTATAACATGAGTAACATGTCGCATCGGTAACTGGGACAAGGATTGTACGTAGGTGGCAAATATGTAAAGATTGTGCATCAAAACATTTTTGTTAATTTCATGTTACTTAGAAATAAATCCAATTGTCTACGTCTAATAGCTAGTTCCATTTTAAAATCAGCATGCAAATTTCTTGACCCGTTTCAGTTCACTGAATATAGATTCAGTTACATTCGGAGAAAACTACTCTTTACTTCTGGGAAAAGAATTCATTCTTAAATCAGCTTCATTGTTCAGGCAGTTCCGCCAGCTAAATTGAGTATTTGTTAACTATGAATCTTTGTATTTTGTTCCGCAACAGTATGGGTGAAATGCATGTCTGCCTGATGCGGCGTCTCGATGCATGACTGAATCTGCTTGCTGCAATAGCAGACAACAGTGGATAACGACAAAACATCATAACATAAAATAAATTTTGAATGACATTTCTCATTATTTTAGTACTTCACTGAGGTGTGTGAGTGTTTTGTCCACCAACAACAAATGACGATACTCTCGCAAATTAATTAAGTAGAAACTATTCATCGCAAAACAATCAACAAATTACGAAGAAAAGCTGGATGTACAATCAATCGGCCTAATCGAGACTACTGGATAGATTTATATACACTAGAATGTTCTTCGTATTAATTATGTAGGAGTGCAGATTATTTTAATGCTGTAGCTATCACTGCGGTACGAGTGCCTATCACGATCACCCAATTAGGGTTTTCACGCCACGCAAGTAAACTTAATTATCACGCAAGTTTCAGCCAGTGAAAAATAAAATCGCTTACCATTCACTAAATTGAGCCAAGAAATTGAACTATCGTAGCAGAGTAATAAATAAACAACGTGCCATAGTTTCGGGGATGTACGATATTCCGAACTCTAGTTATTCGACAAAGGGTATCACTGAAGTATGGAGACGCCATGTTGGAGCCCATCGAGGGGACTCCAACATGGCGGCCGGAACCAGTGAAAACATCTAGAGTTTACTTTGGCTCTCTCAAAACGTTTCTTCTCTCTGTTAAACTTGAAACCATTCGAATAGGCACTTTATTCAAACATATCGGCTACTCAGAACTCGAAAACATGAGGCAAATTGATATTTTCGTGCACTTAAATTTTACCCAGAAACAATGCGATGGCACGCATTGTGAAAAAGCTCAGTGTTCTATTTTCAGAACAAAGCAGTATCTACTGAGCTGAAGACAGGCAGAAGATATATGTTAAAAATTACTTTTACCTGATGACGGTAAAGACTCAAAATGTGTAATTTTAGTCTTTTCTGACGTCACGTGAAAACCAGTCACCTTATAGCATTTCTGCAGAATTCTTACCTGTCCCGCCGTTCAAGCTGGGCTTATCTACTGACGGATTTAATTCTTCTTCACTTTAGCTTTCATCTCATCCAATGTTTTTAATCCACTACACGAAATGCCAAAGGCCTCCATAACTTTAAACATTTACATTAGATCGTCGATTTCTTTGATTGTTTTCGCTCTGCGAGAAGCCATTTTACTAATTTAAACCAAACAAGAACCGCGGTGCGGTTGTAACGCGCTTTTAAACTCACGGTTACTCAGACTGTCGACTGCGCGTTTGTTATTTTGATTATCTTTACGCGAACGTTCAGCTCGTGAAACGTGACATAGTTACCGCCGTCATCTACTGTTACATAACAACCGACTTCATTACGCGAAACGTGACTCTCGCCTTTCAGCATATGAAGGTGTTATGTTACAAAGGGTTTGTACTTTACTTAACTTAATAATTTTACAGCAGATAAATATATGTACATACAAACATATAAATAAATAGCTGCTGGAAGACCTAGCAACAGGAATGAACTTAAATAATGATGAAGGCCACAGGAACAATATATGTAAAACATGAACATGAATAAATAATGACAGGCAGTATAATAAATGAATATAGTTAAAATGTTATGTGTTATAAAACTAATGCTGACTGAAATTAAATAACAATTACATTAAATCTCTGCTATCAATAGCAAAAACAGTAGAGTCTTAAATCCTTTTTGAACATTGAAAGTGATTCCCTCTTCCTAATAATAGATATAGGTAAATTATCACAAAGACGAGCTACTCTAGGAAAAGAAGACGACCTAAATAATTCTGTTCTTGCATAGTTAGTTTTAAAGTGCACCTTACCCCAAAAACTTTTTTTCGCTAAAACAATAAAGCTTATTTTGTGGAGTAACTAGCCGCAAAAATTTTTCGATTTGGTTAAATCTTTGATTTTCTATGGCTCGTCAAAGTAGGTGAAATTGCCGCCATTTTGGTCCACGACCGAGTTTAAAGGAGAATGGGTCGAGGGCCGGATGTGACGTCAAATCGAGAACACGATGATTCTGAGATTCGCATATTTACTTGTTTCTGTGGGAAAGGCTGGAAAAGTTGTTCGAAAAAAATGCTAGCCAGGTGCGCTGTAGTGTGATGTAGCAACACGACAAACTTACAGGAGGTACTCCGCTTTATGCCATACCGTTTTATGGAGAGATGTCCTGAAGAGAAGAAACGTACAAAGTGATGGCTCGATTCGTGCAAAGTGATAGCCGTCTAAGAGTTCGTGATCTGTTCCATAAAGTATTTCAAACCAGATGATCTCGCTCGATGCCTGGATTTTCAGAGAGAGGAAGGGATTTTGCTGACTCAGTGACTTAAGCGAGACGAATTTGAAATAACCGTCCATCGATTCATGCAGCCGTTGTTGCATCTGTTCTGAGAAACAACAGCAGTCAGTCGGCACAGCCGACAGATAGTTTTGTATTTGCCCACTACTAATCTTAAAACTCCATTTCTGAAGCCATACAGGTTTAATTCCTGGATATTCAGTAACACACTTTAAGGTAACATCAGCACCAATATCTTCAAGAACAAGATCACTCTTCTTTGAGTCTTGACAACCTTCTAACTCACTTTAATATAATAATAACAACAATAGCATTCGCTGATGTTTTGAAGGGAAGCGACGCTACAATTTCCACACTCGCAGGAAAAGAACACAAACATTGTGTCATGGGATAATCATTTTGGTCTACGTTGAACGAGTGAAGTTAAAATAATTTGAGAAAGTTAACGCACTTGACTTTTATTTATACGAAAGTATGTTAATGCGAGATCGAAGAATGCGCGAATTTAGTAAATATACGCACCACACGCTACAGTCTCTTTGACTTCTGCATATCATTGCCTTCGGGTCTGTCCATCAGAGCTCGTTCGAGTTCTTTGTCAGCATCCACCTCATTTGTCTATCCATTCTTCGTTGGCCAGAGAGTTGTCAGCATATAAATCAGCTCGGCCGTCATCATTTAACTATTCACTTTGCTTTGTTTAATTACAAGTGCGAGTCGTCATTCTCTTCAGCGATATAATAAATTTCGGAGTCTTCTGAGTCAAAGCTCATTTCAGAATCCGACGAAGTAGAAGATATTGTTGATAAAAACAGAAATCTGTCGACTGTGGAGCCCCCAGCGAAAAACTTGTGCGGCAAAAAGGCTTCCACGCTCACACAGAGTTAAAGGCCCGACTGGGACAGCCGAAGCTTTCGTTCTCGAAGTGACGTCACGGCTTTAGTCTCCCCAGACTCCTTATGCTCGGTCGTGAACCATACGAAACTCGGTTTCAAGGGGGCACAGAAATTCGAGGATTTAACCAAATCGAAAAATTTTTGCGGCTAATTACTCCACAAAATAAGCTTTATTGTTTTAGCGAAAAAAACATTTGGGGGTTAGGTGCACTTTAAAAGTAAGCTCAGTGTTCCTCAAATTATAGGGTTCATGCTCAGAATTCTAAAACTGCAGATAATTAGAGATATCGAGGTCATAATAACTATGCAGGCATTTGAATAAAAAAATGAAGTCTAAGGCCCCGTCCACACTAATCCGTTTTCAAAAAGATTTGCGTCCACACTTATCGTTTTCGTATCGTTTTCGCCCGTCCACACTACAACGCCGTATCAGTTTGAAAACGCTTTTATACCCTTAGTGCGCATGCTCAAAAAAAATTCGACGCATGGGGAGTTCAATATACGGGCCCTCGAAATTGGCGCCATTTTGGATATTCACGGTTGAGTAGACTTGCGCCCGATCGTGATGACGTCACCGTTTTCAGATAGCATCGTTTTCTCCGTCCACACTAGAAAACAGCGTTTGCAAAAAGCATCGTTTTCAAATCGCTCCACTCTGGATAGCGTTTTCGAATGGCTCCGTTTTCGGTGATCGTTTTCGGCGTTGTAGTGTGGACGATAGCCGTATGCGGAGCAAAACAGCTCCGTTTTCGTTTGAAAACGGATTAGTGTGGACGGGGCCTAAATAGATTCGTCTAGAAGATAGTGACATCAGACCAGTCTTATTCAAACGTTCTTTGTAAGAAATCCTATCCCCAACCATGAACTTGGTCGCCCGACGTTATACAGCCTCTACCATATCGCTTAAATAAGCTTCATGAGGAGACCACACTTGAGAGGCATAATCAAGATGTGGTCTAACGAGGTGAACATACAGCTTTTTAATAACATCAGCAGTGACACACGACAAACGTCAATAAACATTTTAGCCTAAATTTTAGTAAATTTTGTAATAAAAATAACTGGCCTCAATGCCTTGTTGTCTTTACTATAGTCATCTTGCGTTTCAGCTCGATTTGAAACCTTTTAAGCGATGTATCGCTTTTTGAGTTTCCTCTCGTAAGAAGAGTAAAAGCTACATACTCGGTTCTAAAGTCACTCCTGCTCGAAGCGAAAAAAAGACACTTGAAGCATGCCAGCCGCGCCAATTCCTCCACAGAATCATAGTACAGGGTTAAGCGCTCCGTTCCAGTAAGATTCCAAGCCAAATTCATCTCCACAGCGCACGCTTCAAAGCTCTGTATTTTTAGTATATTGATGGGTCAACAAATCATAAGTTGCGTGATCGATTCCACATTGCGATTGCTCTTATTTGTCACATAGCGAAAGTGAACAGTACAACTTGCGTGATTGAATGATTACATTCTTTCAATAGCGTGTTGTAATCAGAGAGGTTTGTTTACGTCTAAGGAAAAAATACGTTGACCTTTCAAACGAATATAAATACACATAATATATGCTAAAAGAGTTTTTGACGAGCGCTTAGGCTAAGTTTCAACTTTTTCTCCCCAGAAAATTCCACCATTGCTTCTGGCGAAGTAAACACGATCTTACATTTATCACCGTCAGCGTATTCCATGGCCAGACGTAATACCCTTTTAGCGCATTGAATATTCCCTTCGGAAGTGTACAGAAACAAAAATTCCAGATTACAAAATCTTCTGTTTCGCACGCAAAACGAAAATACAGCTTAACTCTGGATAATTTCTGCCTTAGTAGCTAATTTCTGCCTTATCCTTGCAAATGTCCTGATGTGTGCATCTCCAACGCATTTTGGCCCAATTTTGACCAAATAAACATTTCTCACAGAAGGCCATGTTCTGTCTGAATAGTTAATTTGCTAACTTGACAAAATGCTCCTGAGGGGGATATCACGAAAAGAGCTGAGAAATGGCCTGTAATTGGCTGATGATGACATCATCCGGTGACAACAATTGGCCGAGTGTGAGTTTGGGTCTGCTCACCGACAAAACTAAAAAAAATAAATAAACAAACCGAAGGCAGAGCAAGAAATCGCCCAGCCTACGGCTGCGCGATTTAATTAAGCAAAGAACATAGCATAATAAGATCGAAAATGATAAATGGCTACATTGCGACGCAGAGGAATGCCTCTGAGATTTCAAGGAATGTAAAGTAATCTTTGTCTCTGATGACACAAACAGTTTCAGTGTCGTTCTTGAATGCAGAGCGCATGACTACGTGATTCCCAGAAAACTGATTAGGGGACAGGTCATATTTATTTGCTGCTCAACTGAATGGGGGTCAAAATGCATGACTACACCGGGTCATTCATTTGACTCACTTTGTCACGAAAATATCTATAATCTCAACACTTAAACAAAACAACTACAACCAGGTAATTCTTCGAGGGTAAGGGTTTCGAGCAAAACTCTTCATCAGTGAGATCTGTGTTCTCAGGCTTCTTTACTGGGGGCACTTTTAAAGATACTAGATCACAGTCCCTTTTCAAAACCTCGAAAACGCCCAAAGCTGCTTTTTTTTCGTCTGAATTTTAAAGAAGATGAGCCCGCCAGTGGTGCAATGTACAACATTTTATCACTAAAACATAGGAAGGAAGTTAAGGAGGCCCTGAAGCGGATCACTTGCGGTTGGGGATCATTTGCGGCACTGTACGGTACTAAATTTATATCTGCTTACAACTTTCCAGCTCAATAGCGTCCCCGAGATAGCGTCCTTTGTTTGTAAACCAGCGCATTTTGAATTTCGAAGTTATGGCAATGCGTGACAAAAAGCTAAGGAAACTATCCACTAATCTGGTGCTTGTGTAAATGATTTTTGGCTCGGTTCAGAAAATCAGTCGATTAGATAGCCAAAGTAAGTTCCAGGTGTTTTCACTGTTTGCCGTCGGCCATAGTAGATGACCAATGAGATCCTCCAACATGGCGCCTCCATACTAAGCGTTACAATTTTGCGCTGAAAATCTCGACGAATATCTCAACTTTGGGACAACGCCCACACCTTAAACTTGGAGGACTGTCTTCTCTATTTATCGTCTATAATATCACAATTTCTTCACTTTGTTCACTGCATAGTTTTTGATTTTATTTTTATTAGGTAACAATGCACACACTCTATATTTGGCCTCACACCTCCGTTAAGTGATTAGACTGCATTTGATTTGGATTGGGGTTGGGCAATCGGACATAATCGAAGTCACCCAAACTTCTCGCCAATCTAACCAAACGTGCGATCGAACTTAATTGAAATTCCACTGAATCATTTTAGCCGGAATCGTTGGGTCGGCAGTAAACGAGCTCAAGATTGATTGCTCCTTTGAGGGAGATCTCTTAGTTTATAACTCGATCCTTGTAAGACAGCAGTGCATACCGAGATTTCTATTATCGGTTTTGCTCGACTGGTTCGATTGGCTCGGTTAGTTCGGTAATTGAACTCCAGAGTCCTGAAATCAAACTTCGATTAAGTTCGCTGAACCAATGTGCAATCGATCGAACGAGTGGAGTTGGATGGATTTTTTATTTTGTCTTGTTCGTTTTACATACACTACGGCAGGAATTACTGAGCAAGGAGTGTACATTTCACTTTCGATCGACATTTCTTGCTCTCTGATTCTAGACCTGTGTATCAGCAAATTATATCACGGAATATCGAAAGGAAAGCTGAGTGATCAAAGCGGCCAAGATTAAGGGCCTGTTTGTAGTGGGAGGCGCGGTGGCCTCATGGTTAGTGCGCTCGTCTCCAGATCGAGTGGTCCGGGTTCGAGCCCTGGCCGGGGACATTGTGTTGTGTTCTTGGGCAAGACACTTTACTCTGACAGTACCCCTCTCCACCCAGGTGTATAAATGGGTACCGGCGAATTTAATGCTGGGGGGTAACCCTGCGATGGACTAGCTTCCCATCCGGGGGGGAGTAGATATACTCTCAGTCGCTTAATGCTAAAGAAACCGGGATAAGCTCCGGCCTGATGGGCCACTTGGCTCGTATGCAGACTTTACCTTTATAAGACAAGAGTGTTAGCCTAACAAGCGGGTCGCACTTGCAAGGGGGCTACCCTAGCACTCACACATTCATCTATTTTTCTTCGTCGTGTTACAAGGCAGCTAGGGTTACCTGGGTAGGTGGGCTACCGTATCTGCTTGTTCGGGTTAACTTCAGTTTCCCTTATAACACTACACGTAGGGTTGACCCGCCTACCCGGGTTAACTTTTGAATTGTTTTCAGACCCTTTACGTGTAACCGCGCATTAAGTTGTCCCGGGTTGTAGGGTTACCCTACCTGTGAAATTTTGCTTCTAAACCCGCGTTATCCTTTGCCCTCCAGCTGGGGTTAACCCGCTTGATAGGGTAATTCTCTTTCCTCGTAAACTGGCCCTACTTTAAAAGGGTTGCTGCCTGTTGGCGGCAAAATCTGCACCAAAAAATTCTGATAAAGGACAACAAGGGACATGCATGCATAGCAATGTGTAACAGTTATTTATGTTAATGCCAAGCAATCTGCAATACTCTGCAATAG